>JASGXE010010391.1:0-23144 GCA_030068105.1 Sinentomon sp. SZTP_YWyxl | reverse complement strand
AGAACAAACAACAACCGAAATTCGGCAGCTGGACCCAATGCGAATAGCAAATGGCTGAATAGCATCATCGCAATTCTCGCGGCACAGCAGATATCACAATCACAGTTCTCTCTTGCATATCCTGTTCGATCGATAGTTAACTCCTTCTGGATTTTGACATCAATAGTTCTCATAAGCTCATATAGATCCTTGGTATTTTATTATTTATTGAATTCTCCCACGCAACCTTCGCCGCAAACCTTTGAAGACTTGCTGAAATATCCAGGTTATAGTTGGGGTTTGCTGCATTTTAGGCGTGTAGCTCAAGAACATTTCAATCAGTCTGAAAGTTCATTGGTCTTAAAATTGAGGGAAAAGATGGTGGATTACGACAGGAATAAGCGTGAATGCTTCGATCGCGCAGCAAAACAAGACTTCGCTTGCATGACATACGAAGAGATAATTGAGAAAATATACTATTCCGAAAAGAATTACGACAGCAAAGGTAGTTTACTCCTTCGCTCCAGAGACACATTATTTCAATACGGCGTGACCATGATATATCGTAAAGGTTACAAGTACGGTCCTGAAATCGATCGCATAGTGTCGTGCTTATTGTCTTCTGGCATAATACAGAAATGGTATGATAACGAGTCAGATCTTGCATTCGGTAAAGATAAAAACAAGTATCAGAGGATTGGAAAGGACCCAACGAGAGGGCCGTTAGAGATGTCTACTCTTGCAGCGTCGTTTATCCTGCTTTTGGCGGGGACTAGTTTCTCCCTTCTTGTGTTTCCATTGGAGAAGATAACATCAGCAATCGCTTCTCAGTTTGATAGCAGGCAACGAAAGAGGAAGCACAACAAACGGAGACAGCAGAAGCGGCCGAGACATCAAAGGCAGAGGTGGTGGCCCTTGTTGAAAGCCGTGAATGTAATTCTGTACAACAAAGAATTTCAGTTACCTGCAACTGATAGCGCAGTGTGTTAAGCAGTTTAACGTTATCCCTTCAATTATTTTGGTGGCATTTAAATGAGAAGTAGATTCTCCAACGCGAACGGAACTCTGATCCTCTTTCTGTTTGATGACTTAAATCAGACAAATATGCTGGCCCAAAAGAAGTGGCTTTTAAGTCCAGATATATTTCGATCACATCAAGGGCTGCCTCACCACTATTCCACGAGACGATAAAGCAAAGCAACAGCCAACATTTCTGGCTTTACTTCTTTTGGCCATCTCGTGCTATTCTTTTCCTTTGGCTATCTAGTGTTTTCCAAGGAGCGTGTTATGGATACCAACATAGTAGATCTCAAATGCCTGTTGCACAGCCGAGCAGTAATCGCCGTTGGTGCACAAAATTCTTTCTATCAACTGTTTTCCGAGACGCATGTGCTTAATACCAAAAATGTTAGAGGCAGCTGTGAAGAACTTTAATCGCCGTTGGTGCAATATGTCTATCCATCGATGAATCTCCCTGAACCATGTTATCGATGCCAATATTTTTGACGTGGCTGAGGAGGCTTGATCCTTGCACTTAGGGGCTTGAAAATTGAGATAGTTGGAGCAGTGTCACTATCATTTCTCACATTTCTAACCGTCACATATTTTACTAGGAACACTGAGGATGCGGACATTATTTGGGTTGATGCAGCAGCGAAAACATTTTGTTGGTCCACGTTGATCTTTTGCGATGTAATACTCAAGTTGCCAGGAACAAAAATAGAAATGAAAGAGAATCCGTTTCTGTTGTAATCTGACACTTGTTTCGTATTTTTCTCAAATGTCTCAAAATGCTTACCCCTTGTCCTGCTACCACGAAACTCTCGCGGCAGTAATGTTTTGAGAAATGAAATAAGAAAACCCAAAACACGTCTTATCTTGCGAGACCAGAAGCTGAACCCAGGATTTTTCGTGCGAACTAACAGCAAACGAATACTCTGGCATTACTGAATGGTATTGTCCCAGCTACCTTCATGATTTGAATTCCTTGCGAAATGTTGGTATTGCAAAGGTGGAATAACTTATTACGTTGTAGTTCATCGTCTCTTCCCACCTTGAACATCAAGAATCTATTCTCGAATGCATAACGTGTTTGCACGAATTGCTCTCTGAGGAAAACGCAGAGTGTTTGGAGATATCAAAACACTGAAATCATGGAATGGGAGTAATGAATGGAATGGAAGTGTCTTGTACATCCATTACATTTTTATCACAGCCCTAGTCAACATATGTTGAATTTTACAAAAGTTATCTGGCATTTACGTTTTCGTCGCTAAATCCAACATCTTCGTTTCACCTCAGAATGGATCCAGCCCATACTGTCATGACTTCTCTCTCATGCGTATATTGGTACACAAATGGAACACATCACAAGGTCACAATGCAGGAGGAAACAGATTTATTGCCCGATTCCATCCACAGGAAAGGCTGTGGAGAAGTCATGACAGCATTTGTAATGGAAATGTCCTGAGTATCTCCTTTGAAACATTTGGCAGATGGTCTTTTAAAAGCCCTCGGTGGTGTACAATTAATTGCCCTGCAAAATGTCGCGGACAAGATAAATGTTTCACTGGAACTCTTTACGAAAAGAGAACCAAGATTCGGCAGTTTGCAGGCTGATGGCTCGTACGACGGTATCATAGGTGGTATCATGCGGTGACATCATGGTATCATCAATGCACATTCGCTACTGGAATCCTGCAATTTTTTATTTTCATGCATATGTTTTCGGAGAGAAGTTATTCCGTCCAACGCCATTCCGGTAAATTAAGTACGGGAACGAGGAGTCATTGTAACAGGACTTACACGGTCCAATGCAATCCAGTCCGTGCATATGTTCGGCAGGCATAGATTCATTAACATGAGTGATTTCCTATCTTAGATGAACTGTGAGCCCTGATACCTTACAACTACGAGCAGGCTGAATGAGATTTAAAACAATTAATACACATTTGATTGTATTTTTATTGCACGTTACTGCTAGATTCTGGATACAATACAATGGATTTAGCAAACACCGTATCTTTCAAAAGTGTCCATCCATATGAAATTTTCTACCTTTCGAAGTACAAGCAATGGAATTTCCGTTCTTATTAATCGCTGCAAAATGCATAATTCATGACACGTTTAAAAGGTGCAACGAGATTGGAAATTCAATTGCTCCGTTTTGAAAACCCCCAAAGAATCCCCATTTGCTGGACACACTTGAAGTAGCCACATTTCAAACAGACTTATTTGAAAGCTTCACATTTGGAACCGACACATCATGAACAGCCAATGTACCAATTTTATCAAAAATCGTTATTAATATCCCCAATAAATATACTACTTCGACATGCACCTTCGCATGCATGCCAACATGAGTTTCGTCGGCTTTTAAACTAATCGTTCAACGGATGTTTCCAATCAGCAAATTGTTTCGAGCATTTCGTTATTCCATAAATCTCTTTTTATGAGTTTACGTATAACTTGACTGGCAAAACGATGCTATGTAACCGATTGCATGCCAACAACATGATTGATTCGCCCATTTCAGGTTTTCAATTTAGTTCAGATTTCCGCTCGTATGACATTATTTAGTGTTATGATGGGTTTTTGTGTAACGACTGATTGGAGCGGACCCAATAATTGACATATTTATGCTGCCTTTACCAGTTTACCAGTACAGATTTCCGTTTTTCGATATGTACAGGCTAAGCCAGAAAAATAACGAATTTCAATCTGAGTCTAGTTTCGAATCTCAATGCCAAAAGCACTTCTCAGTGCGGCCACATGGAAACATCCTTGGCAATGTGTTGACAAATTCCAGAAGAAAAAAAAATCATAAGGCGACGCACAAATCTAACGTGACAAAGAGGTGGCGACAAGAATTTTGTGAACACATGATGTCGGAAGTGTTTTAAATTTAGGACATGGCGAACATTGCACTCACTTCACCGTCTTGAAGTGATCTTCAGACATTGATAATGTACACAACACTCATTTCACGAAATGGATCAGCAAAATAAACTTACTGTTGCCAACTATCAACTGTTGCCTTCACAGCTTCGGATTTCGATTTAACAGACGCACTTGCGAAACATATCCAGTATTTTGCGATAACTATGGTTATATTGAATCCGTCTAAGCTTCAGAGCATTGTTAGATCCGACAAATATCGCTTCTCTAGTTCGGAAGCCTGGAATATATTTCCCAATGCACCTTATCAGCTTATTTTGCACATAATCCAATCACATTTACCTAACAGTGAAAATTCCATAGATATCATTCCACCAAATGTGGGGTTATTCGAGATGGAACATCGGTATATCTTCAAATTTAACGACATAAGCAGTGCCACAGATGAGGAATTAATCAACTACACCAGTGCAGTGAAATACAAAATTCTGCACATCCGACGAAGGCAAACGAAATTTGAAATCAGGAGATTGGAGTGCAGGAAATCGAAATGGTATCTCATGCGGCTCTGGTTCATGAATGGAACGCAGCCAGTGGAAACGTTGCAAAAGAGAAGTTATTTCCCACTGGGGATAGCAAAATGTCGTGCGGGGAGACGATGAAAGCATTCGTGTCGGACATCCTGAGAATATCTCACATAAAACGAATGCCTGACGGTCGCATAGCTGCAGATGGCGGCGTGCACTTACTGGCTCTCCAAACAGTAGTTGACAAGATGAACTTTTCATTGAAGCTGTTGACAAAACAAGAAATTAGATACGGGAGCCTGCAAAGCAACGGCACGTATGATGGAGTTATTGGTGAAGTAGCTCTAGGGATCTACGATATTGCACCAGGAGTTACCAACATTGGATCACGTTGGCGTGCTGTGAAAATCACGCCTGCGTTGAACCAAGGTTCAATAGTGTTTGTTACGCGGAGACCAGGCGAGTTATCGTCGTGGACTGTGCTTACCGCATCATTCGGATACAAGACATGGATATGCATTACGGCGTTTATGATGGCCTCGGCTGTGGTACTGACTTTCGTATGTTGTCCATCGTTGGAATATCATCCGATCTGTTTTGGGTTACACTGGCCCAAAATGTACGCAAAATGGTTTTACAGCATTTTCTTAATTTTGGTTGCTCAGCAACCACAACATATGCAATCTCCAGACCATCCAGTCAGATCTGCGGTTTATACATCCTGGCTTATGGTTGCAATCGTTCTAATAAGCTCTTACCGATCCCTGGTTTTCTACTATTCGCTGAATACTCCAACGGAATCCTTGCCGGAAACGTTTGAGGAACTACTGATGTATCCAGATTATAGGTGGGGTTTGCTGCATATGAGGATGGTAGCCCAGGAACATTTCAATCGGTCAGAAAATCCAGTGATTGTGAAACTAATGAAAACGATGGTCGATTATGACAGGGATGTGCGCGGTTGCTTTGATCGCGCCGCAAGGGAGAAGTTCGCTTGCATAAGCTATCGCGGTATAACTGATCAGAAATACTTTTCAGAGAGATATCACGACAAGATCGGCAGCTTATTTCAACGTTCCAGCGAAGAAATTTTCCAGTATGACATGGGAATGATTTACCGCAAGAGCTACGAATACGGTACTGAAATCGACCACATAGTGTCGTCTTTGTGGACTGCAGGCTTTCCCCAGCAATGGTTTGACAGCCAGACCGATCGCATGTTCGGAGAAGAAATATTCTTGCACAGACGTATGGGAAAGGACTCTGCGAATGAACCTCTGAAATTGGATAAACTGGATGCTTCTTTTGTCCTTCTCCTAGCGGGTCTTGGTTTCTCATTGCTTATATCTCTCTTAGAACGCTCCATAATATTCATCTCTTTCCTGGTGCGCGGGCCTCACTTAGCCACAAAAATGGTCGACCTGCGCAAGGGAATACTGAAGTCACATCAATCCATACGAACAAGTCAGCTTCCACAGCGACGGCATAGGACCATTCTCTTCTCAATCGACAATTTCTAGACATCGGTAGATACTGAAAATGAGAAGTTCCGGCTGAATGCACCCATGAACGAGGAGAACAACCATTGAACTGTTAACTTAACAACTTGCTTAATCCATTGAGAAAATGACCTCAAAGTTAGCGCTGACCAAACACAATTTTTGTGCCGGAGTTGATCCTGGTTTTTTAGCGTTTATGGCGGTTGTTACATAACAGTTTAGAAACTTTCTTCTTCTATGCTCTGATTTGTTTTTCTTCACCTGTAACTTGCTCCAGTGGAAGCTTCACACAGCATTCTTAAGCATCCATAGTGTAAACAGATTTTCTTACAACATTTAAAAGCCGATCAAAATAGCTGCATAATCACTGCAGTCAAAGTTGTTTAGTCGAAATTTGAATGGAGTATGAGGCCTTCCCAGTTTGTTTCTTTAAGCGATTCAGGTGCCGAGAGATCTCAGCGATGTGAGTGAGCTTTCGCTGAGAATTCCCTTTACTGGCTTTTGTGCATAGATTCGCAATGTTAATGCTGTAGTGGGTAGTGTTTCGTGTATTTTAAACAATCTACCCGAATCTCTATACATGGGTAGGCACCGTCTCATGTTAGAAAATTCTTGAGAACTGAAAATCCGAGTGGCATGGCTGCTCCTGTCGGTACTGATTTTCAAGATAAATTGAGGTCTGTAGATAACAGCATTACAGCTCTTTCAAGTCGTCCAACATGTTTCGCCCTGTATTTTCAAAGAAATACCCTTCCCGTAAACAGTATTTCTCAAGTAATTGATGAATATTTCAACAATCTATGGAGTTTTATTTTTTCGTCGCTGCAACCTGACACCTGCGTTCCTCCTCAGAATGATGCAGCCCTCACTGTTGTGACTTTCTGTGGACGAAAACTCAACGTTGGTACAAGGAAGATTTTGATACCACTCAGCAACGAATGTTTGTACAATGGTGAAGCATACAACGCTATATACGAGTATTACACGTGCTTACACGAATCAATACGCATTGATCAATAAACTGATAAAAATGTTTAATGGTGCCTTTAATCAGCTTGGCTTAATCAATTTGGTCACCTGGGAATCTGATAGGATATTTCCATATCCGATTTCCCAGGTGACCTAATTCAAACATGAAAATGGATATAACTGGAAAATCTCAATTGTTCCAACATGCTTCAGTTCCGGGTTTGAGGTTCAATAACGAAATAATTCAATCTCCTGAGGTATGCCACAATTCCGTTGATATGGCAAGACAGGCAAATTTTGAGGTCTCCTGAGTATCGGTCACAAATTACTGCTTCTTTAAAGGAAATTTCTATTTAGGAAACACGAATACGAAGCCGGCTTTATATCAGAGTCGTTTGACAGAAATCAGTCGAAAAACCTTCTCTTGGCAAGTTGCAGATGTTGACGAGGTTGGATGATGGATAAACATGGCATGTTGAAGTATTTTGGCAAATGTTTTTAAGCCTAGTTGACTTTGCGGTTCAAGCACGATGAGAATTTTCCTGTCAACACCTTCTGGAAGTGACCTGCAAAGGATAATTATCTACACTGGCCTTCTTTCTCCAAACGGGCCATTTCGAGATAGCTTCAAGAACGGAATGGAGACCGTTATTTTCACAGCTTCGAATGTAGAACTAACAAACGCATTTGCGAAACACATCCAGCACCTTATGATAACAATGGTCATATTGAATCCATCCAGAATTGAGGAAGTTGGTCTTTCTGATAGATATCGCCTCACCAGTTCAGAGTCTTGGAGGATGTTCAACAATATTCATAACGAACAGGTTTTTCATATAATCCAGGCAGCGTCTAACTACAGTGCTAACTCTTCAATTCTCTTTCCATCGAATGTGGGCTTATATGAGATGGAGCACCGTTATATCTTTGATTTTAGTGAGAAACGTCACACAAGTGCAGAATTAATTAACGCAACTAGGGCAGTGAAAAATAAAATTATTATCATCCAATCGCATCATGCGATCTATGAAATACGGAGGTTGGAGTGCAAGGAATCGAAGTGGTATCTCGCGCGTATATGGTACACAAATGGAACACATCATAAGGTAACATTGCAGGTGGGAACAGATTTATTTCCTGACGAAATTCTCAAGGTAGCTTGTGGTGGGATAATGACTGCATTTGTGTTTTGGGTTCCGCGAGTATCTATCTTCCAAAACATGTCAGATGGTCGTTTAAAAGTCGTCGGTGGCGTCCAGCTAACTGCCTTGCAAACTGTGGCCAACAAGTTAAACCTTTCTTTGGAACTCTTAACGAAACGAGAGCTAAGATTCGGTAGTCTCCAGGCAGACGGCACATACGATGGTATCGTGGGTGATGTGGCAAAAGGAATCTATGATATTGTGCCCGGAATGACAAACTCGGGTTCACGTTGGAGAGTTGTAAAATTCACGCATCCCATTACTTTTGCATCCGTTGGGTTTGTTACTCGACGCCCAGGGAAGCTGTCGTCTTGGACAGTGCTTACTGCACCGTTCGATTACAATGTGTGGATCAGCATTACGGCGTTTGCGTTAGTTTCAGCATTTGTTCAGGCATTCGAGGGAGGTTATTCAGTACGCAGAACTCAGAATAACCGAAATCCGGCAGCAGGATCCCATGCGAACAGCAAATGGCTGAATAACATCATCGCAATTCTCGTAGCACAGCAGATATCACAATCACAGTTCTCTCTTGCATATCCTGTTCGATCTATAGTTAACTCCTTCTGGATTTTGACGTCAATAGTTCTCATAAGCTCATATAGATCCTTGGTATTTTATTATTTATTGAATTCTCCAACGCAACCTTCGCCGGAAACTTTTGAAGACTTGCTGAAATATCCAGGTTACAGTTGGGGTTTGCTGCATTTTAGGCGTGTAGCTCAAGAACACTTCAATCAGTCTGAAAGTTCATTGGTCTTAAAATTGAGGGAAAAGATGGTGGATTACGACAGGAATAAGCGTGAATGCTTCAATCGCGCGGCAAAACAAGATTTTGCTTGCATGACATACGAAGAGATAATCGAGAAAATATACTACTCCGAAAACAATTACAACAACAAAGGTAGCTTACTCCTTCGCTCCAGAGATACACTATTTCAATACGGCGTCACAATGATATATCGTAAAGGTTACAAGTACGGTCCTGAAATCGATCGCATAGTGTCGTGTTTATTATCTTCTGGCATAATCCAGAAATGGTATGATAACGAATCAGACCTTGCGTTCGGTAAAGTCAAAAACAAGTATCAAAATATTGGAAAGGAACCAACGAGAGGGCCGTTAGAGATGTCTACTCTAGCAGCGTCGTTTATCCTGCTTTTGGCGGGGACTAGTTTCTCCCTTCTTGTGTTTCCATTGGAGAAGATAACATCAGCAATCGTTTCTCAGTTTGATAGAAGGCGACGAAAGAGGATGCGCAACAAACGGAGACAGCAGAAGCGTCCGAGACATCAAAGGCAGATGTGGTGGCCCTTGTTGAAAGCCGTGAATGTTATTCTGTACAACAAAGAATTTCAGTTACCTGCAACTGATAGCTCAGTATGTTAAGCACTGTAATGTTATCCCTTTAATTATTTTGGGGGGGGGCATGGAAATGAGAAGTAGATTCTCCAACGCGAATGGAACCCTGATCCACTTTCTGTTTAACGAATGAAATGAGACAAATATGCTGGCCCAAAGGAAGTGGTTTTAAGGCCAGATATATTTCGATCACATCAAGGACTGCCTCACCAGTATTCCTGGAGACGATAAAGCAAAGCAACAGTAAACATTTCTGGCTTTACAACGTTTGGCCATCTCATGCTAAACTTTTTCTTTGACTATCTAGTGTTTTCCGCATAGCGTGTTCTGGATACCAACATTACACAAGGCTGATAAAGAAAGTAGATCTTCATAGTTGCCCGTTGCACAAGCGAGCAGTAATCACCGTTGGTGCACTAAATTCTCTCTATCAACTGTTTTCCGCGACGTGTGTGCTTACCAACAAAATGTTATTGGCAGCTGGAGAGAACTGTAATCTCGCTTGGTGCATTACGTCTATCCATCGATGAATCTCTCTGAAGCATGTTATCGATAACAAAATTTATGACTTGGCTAAGCAGGCTGTTATCCTTACTCTAAGAGATTGGGGAAAATCAGATAATTGGAACAGTATCACTATCATTTCCCTCATTTCTAACCGTCACATTTTTCCAAGGAAAACTGAAGATACGGACATCATTTTGGTCGATGCGATAAAGCAGAGAAAACGTCTTGTCGCACTTTTTGATGTGTTTTGCGATGGCATATTCACCGTACCAGGAACATTTTAAAATGACAGAGAATCCGTTTCTGTTATTATATCTGACACTCGTTTCATTTTTCTCTGTGCACTTATAATGCTTATTCGTTGCCCTGCCACCGCGAAACTCTTGGGGCAGTAATGTTTTGAATAATGATAATAAGGCGACCCAAAACACGACTTATCTTGTGAGACCAGAAGCTGAAGCCAGGAATTTTCGTGAGAATTAACTGTAAACTAATACTCTGGCATTCCTGAATGGTATTGTCCCAGCTACCTTTATAATTTGAATTCCTTGACGAAATTGTATAGGTATTGCAAAGGTAGAATAATTTGGTGCGTTGTAGTTTATCGTCTTTGAACATCAAGAATATATTCTCTCGTGCATTAAGTGTTTGCTTGAATTGCTCTCTGTGGAAAACACAGTGTTAGGAGTTACCGAAACACATGCTATCAAGGAATAGGAGTAATGAAAGTAAGGGTAGTAAAGTAATCCTGTACATCCATTACATTTTTATCAAAGTGCTATATTGTTGTGTCTACGTGGATAAAGTCTACGTGGATAAAGTGCTTTCTACATTGTTGGGGGTGACTAAAGGTAGCGCTAATCTCAGGCAGTGCACAGTTATAGATCCAACACGGCGACACAATTTCTACAGAAATTGTTGAATTTTACAAAAGTTTGCTGGCATTTATTTTTCGTTGCTGCAATCCAACATCTCCGTTTCTCCGAAGAGCTGATTCAGCCCACATTGTCATGACTTCCTGGTGACGATAACTGTATGCCTGTACAGAGATGATTATGAAACAGCCTTGCTCTTGAAACTTTGTGAAGTATATCTGTACAACGTTTACGCATGACCGTAAGGACTCGTACGTATCAATAGGCATTGATAGGGACTGCCAAAGTGGTGTCTGTAATGAGCTTCGCCCACATCTGATTTCCCAGGCGACCAAATTCGCACATTAAGGGAACACGAAAATTTTGATAGAATTGCAACAATCTGTTTTGTTCCAACATACTTCAGTTCCGGGTTTTAGGTACAATAACGACATAATTAATTCCCCAGAGGCATATCACACTTCTTTTGATTTTGTTTGACAGGCAATCTTTGAGGTCTCTTGTGTGTTGGTGACAAATTGCTTCTTCTATGAAGGAAATACGAATACAGTAGTGAATTTCAATTCTGTTTACTGGAAATTGCTACACTGGAGTCGTTCGCAGATATCTGCCGACCTTGCTTATGCCAAGTTGATGTTGCGGACGTTGACGAGTTTCGAAGATGTATTAACGTATGGGCAGCTTGAAGTATATCGGTAAAAGGTTTGATGCCCAGTTGGCTTTGCACTTGTAAGCACGATGAGAATTTTTCTGTCAACACCTTCTGGAAGTGACCTGCAAAGGCTGATTATCTACACTGCCCTCATTTCTCCAAACGGGCCATTTCGAGATAGCTTCAAGAACCGAAAAGTAACGGTTGTTTTCACAGCTTCGAATTTAGAATTCACAAACGCATTTGCGAAACAAATCCAGCTCTTTATGATAACAATGGTCATATTGAATCCATCCAGAATTGAGGAAGTTGGTCTTTCTGATAGATATCGCATCACCAGTTCAGAGTCTTGGAGGGTGTTCAACAATATACATAACGAACAGGTTTATCATATAATCCAGGCAACTTCTAACTATAGTGCTAACTCTTCAATTCTCTTTCCAGCGAATGTGGGCTTATATGAGATGGAGCAACGTTACATTTTTGATTTCAGTGAGAAACGCAACACAAGGGCAGAATTAATTAATGCAACCAGTGTTGTGAAAAATAAAATTATTATTGTCCGGCCGCATAATGCGATCCATGAAGTACGGAGGTTGGAGTGCAAGAAATCGAAGTGGTATCTCGTGCGTCTTTGGTATACCAATGGAACATATCATAAGGTAACAATGCTGGGTGGAAGAGATCTATTTCCTGATGGAATTCACAAGGCAGCTTGTGGAGAGATCATGACAGCATTTGTCATGGAAATGTCCCGAATATCTCGCTTGAAAAATATGACAGATGGTCGTTTAAAAGCACTCGGTGGTGTGCAGTTAAATGCCCTGCAAACTGTTGCTGACAAGATAAACATTTCACTGGAACTCTTTACGCGAAGAGAACCAAGATTCGGCAGTTTGCAGGCTGATGGCACGTATGATGGTATCATTGGTGATGTGGCAAAGGGGACCTATGATATTTCGCTAGGGGTAACCAACGTAGGCTCACGTTGGCGAGTTGTAAAATTCACGCATCCCATAAACACCGCATCATTGGGATTTGTTACTCGACGTCCAAGGAAGCTTTCATCATGGACGGTACTTACTGCATCCTTCGGATACAAGGTATGGACAAGTATTATAACGTTTGCGTTGGTATCAGCATTGGTGCAGAGCTTCGAACAAGGTTATCCAGGCAGGAACACTCAGGATAACCGCCGGAAGTCACTGTGCTCTAAACTGAACACCAGATGGTTGTTGGTCATAATTGCAATTCTCGCCGGTCAGCAACTACCACAGACTCTGTTCTCTCTTGCATACCCTGTTCGGGCTATAGTTAACTCCTTCTGGCTTTTGACTGCAATCGTTCTTATAAGCTCATATAGATCCTTGGTATTTTATTATTCATTGAACACACCGACACTACCTTCACCAGAAACCTTTGAGGACTTGCTGACATATCCAGGTTATAGTTGGGGTTTGCTGCATTTAAGACTGGTAGCTCAAGAACACTTCAATCAATCTGAAGTTTCCTTGATTGCAAACCTGAGGAGTAAGATGGTGGATTACGACAGAGACATTCCTGGATGCTTCGATCGCGCAGCAAAACATGACTTCGCTTGCATGACATACGATGGTCTAATTGAGCAAAAATACTATTCCGAAGAATATTATGACAACGAAGGTAGCTTATTTCATCGCTCCAAAGAAGATCTTTTCCCATATGACGTGACAATGATATATCGCAGAGGTTACGAGTACGGAGCCGAAATCGATCGCATAGTGTCGTGTTTATTGACTTCTGGAATTATCCAGAAATGGTACGAAAACGAGTCAGATCGTTTGTTCGGTAAAGTTAAAAACAAGCATCGGAAGATTGGAAGGAACCCAATGAGAAGACCGTTAGTGATGTCTACTCTTGTAGCATCGTTTATCCTGCTATTGGTTGGGATTAGCTTCTCCATTATTGTGTTTCCATTAGAGAAGTTAATAGCAACTATCTCAGCTCAAAGAGACAAGCAACGAAGCGCCAAACGAAAGCTGAAACGCATCAAGCGGAGACAGCCTAGGCGCCGAAGACATCAGAGGCAGCGGCGGTTGCACATTCTGAATACCGTGAATGTTAACCTATATGCAGTGAATTTTAATTATGTGCAAGTAATTGCACAGAATTATAACAAATCCACAGTTGCACCTCATAGAAGTTAAGTGACATGGACATGATAAGTGGATTCTACAACAAAAAGGACAATTTACATATTCTGTTTGACAACTTAAATGAGAGATCTCCTGGGCCAAAGTGGGAGGAAATAGACTTAAAACCCATTTACGTTATGACCACATTACAGCATGCCGTACCAACATTACTTGAAGCGGTCTCCGTGCTGTCGTGTTTCTTTCTAGTATTTCCCAGATGGCACCCATTTATGGTAAGCCCATCAGTGTTTCTATCGCCGTAAAAATCGTGAGTTTTTGTTCTGAAAAATATAATCGATGACGCGAGTGAGTTAATCGAGAGAAAATTACCAGTAAGCTGGTTCTATGACAAATAAATAGTTGGTAAACATTCATTTTTTATTTTTATAATTTATTTTTTATTTTTTATTTTATTTTTAAAAATTTATTTTTTCTGAATATTTATTTTATTTGTTTCTTCTTTTTTGCAGCTCCTGGAAAATATTTGCTTTTCTCGAGCTTCTTTCTGGCAGCATGCATCATGACCAAAGGTTCAGAGGCTACCAATAATTGTTTTGTCAATGTCATCACCGTTTCCATGATGTCTTCGCAGCATTCCGATAGCATTCTATGGTTGATGACGACCAAGTTTTCTGCTCTAAAAGCCCCGTGATGCATGGGTCCCATTGTCGTTCCCAACGTCTGCAAAATCACACTGCGTTCCGACATGAACGTGAAATCGTCGGCCACTCTGAAATGAAGTTGCGCAGCCCTGCCAACAAAATAGCGAGTGTCTTCAGTCTGTGGGCAAAATTGCTCCATAGTCCTCCGACCTCTCCCCTTAGTGACCATGAATGAACGAAGATGCTTGCGGCGCATTCATCCATTGATCCTTTTTTGCAGGTTTACTGCGGCAGTTCCATTCCTGCGCTGTTGTGCTGCTGCATGACGCGCGGGGCAAACACCAGCGCCTCACCCCAACCTGCGCATGGATTTTCGCATCTTGTGTTCGCTTTCTGAGGCGTGTGTACACCCACGCAGCATGGCAGATGACAAATCCCTTTGCGTTGTCACTGGTGCGTGACGGATGCTCTTTATTATTTAGTGTAGAAGTGTAGATTGCTGGCATGATTTTTGGCGCTCGCCGCTCCAGAAGGCGTTAACAAATTGACAAGAAACGAGGCAATGAATATGTGGCCATCAAAATGCAATGCATTCCATTTGATTGTAAAGGCAATCGTACGATAGCGCTCGCAATTCAATCAAGCCACACGCTTGAATCGCGTGACAAATTTAGTATACAGTATCATTCAAAAGTCTCTTTACAACGCCAATTGAGTGTACTCCAGTTTTGAGGAATTCGGGTGAGCTAGTTTGTCGGCTCGCGCTTATACCTAGTTCAATTCTCATGCAGTGCTTGCGGTTCAAGCACTCAACGCAAAATCTATCTGAAAACGCGGAAATATCACCCTTATAGAAAGTATTCCAAATCCGAAATTAGCATTGTCAAGACACTTTTGAACGATTATGTATACCTATATACAGCGCACTCGAATAAATGGAATAAAATACAGAAAGACAACACAACACGAATGTCTCTCTGGTGAATGTTATAATATCTACGGATACAATGAGTGTCATTTATTTTGGCATCAATATCAATATGTTATGACATCTATACGTCCCGATAAATCCCGAATATATATCTTATTCCAGATTTTATATGACGACCAATGGCGCATTCGATAAAGCGTTCTTTTTGCACCGGTATAGACTCATGTTTCCCAAAGTGAACTGTCATTGCTCTGAATTCATACGCACTACATGAAAATGTTTTGTCATGTCGTTCGTTTGTTTCATGTGATGAAAATGCAACGTGTCGAAAGGTGTACACGTTGAGGTTTTAGCATCCCTGGGAGCGAATTTCTAAATTCCAAACAAATCGCATGAATTTGGACCAATCGGATGCGAGCAAAATCGTAATGACGCAATAAAAAACAGTTTCATGAATGCACCTTTCCGAAGCGATTTCCGGTAGCAGCCTCTTTGGCCGAGTGGTCTAGACAGTCTGCTGCCGCTGCGGCGGTACCCGGGGTAGTGGTTCGAATCCCATGGGGTAAAATTTTTAGATTTTTGTTTTTTAAAATACAGAAGTGTTTTTTGACACCAGTGGCAGTTGTTGACACCAGGAAGAGGAAAGGTTGGGTTCGGTTTGGAGGTTAGGTTTGGTTAGTGATTTGGGTAAGCACCTGATTGGTCGAAATTCAGGCGATTTGTTTGGAATTGAGAAATTCGCTCCCCGAAATCCGATTTTTGAGCGGCTGTAGGGGCAGATGCCAAATCTCAACTCCGATATCTGTCTTCAGGCAAGGAGAGCTTTGAGTAATAAAAATGTCCAACTGAGACCATTACACACAGGGTGTTCCAATAAGTGAAGTTACCACTTTTGTTGGTTAATCGACAACTCTGTTTACGGAGTATCTTTATGTTTTTGTCTCTGTGGAGATGACGGATGCCAGCCCATGTGCCGTAGATTAACTATAGCGGGCGCCTTTGGCCACTGCTCAATCAATAAAATGGGTATATACATAAAATAATTTAATCCAGTCGCGTTTTGGTTCCCAACAAGGACGGACCTCAGCGCATTTCTCTGCGTGACAGTTTATGCGAGCAATTTTCCAGTATTTTGAGGATGAATTTTCTGGGATGTATATGGTTTTGTTAAATTTTCCCAGGGAGCTGATTTCTAAATTCCAAACAAATCGCATGAATTTCGACCAATCGGATGCGAGCAAAATCGTAATGGCGCAAGGAAAAAAAAACAGTTTCATGAATGCACCTTTCCGAAGTGATTTCCGGCAGAAGCCTCTGTGGCCGAGTGGTCTAGACAGCCTGCTGCCGCTGCGGTGGTACCCATGGTGGTGGTTCGAATCCTACCTGAGGTAAGAATTTTAGATTTTTGGTTTTTAAAATACCGAAATGTTTTTTGACACCAGTGGCAGTTGTTGACACCAGGAAGCGGAAAGGTTGGGTTTGGTTTGGAGCTTTAGATGTCTTAAACGCGGTTTTAATTTGGGCAGGGCTCTTTGAAGGAACAAGTTGCCGCATTCCGCCTTCCGATTGCAGAAATAGTTCAAGCAGAAAATTCGAAGATGGCAGTGCGGGCGTTACCAGCGATGGTCACTGGCTTGCTTTCAAGGGCAAAATGCGTGAACTGTATATTGTGCTCGCGATAACTGCCGAACGCATTCGAGCTTCGCACCCAAATTTTGCAGAGAGGTTCTTGAGCACCAAACCTCGACTGACTTCGAAGATGAGCACGAGTGGCAACTTGGAAGTGGCAAAAAGATCACGCGAAAGGGTCACGAACCACGGCAGGTTCGAGTCGCACCATGGAACGCACATTTTTTTTTCCAATCCACTTCCGCAGGCGCGCCTCTGATTGGCTGTTGGGAATTCCAGCCAATTTCAACATCCAAATTTCAAAACCTACCTTAACCAAACCTAACCTGACCAAACCTAACCTAACCTGACCTAACCTAACCCCATTGTGACCCTGAAAGAGTTGCGAAGCGGTGGCAAACATGCCAAATGGCAAAAAGCGGGGCATTCATAGGAGGTGTGATCTACCACAGAAGTGATCATAAGTCGTCCGTACACTGGGTTGTTACTCGGCTGTCATAAGGCGCTCAATTGTCCGTTTCAATGCTTTGGCAGAGGTGAAGAACGAGAGCATTGAATATGTCTCGTTCCCTCCACCCACCACCCCGTACCTCATTGCGACAGATTGCACCTGAAGATGAGAAAACAAATGAGGCTTTGTTTTGAAGTTACCTGCAGCCAGCAATGCAGCCAGTCAACGTAATATTCGGAGGGGACGGATTTGCATGCCGACCTCCCCACACCTGTCGCATCCGCATCGCACAAGCAGAGAGGGCTTGCGCTGCTTGACCTGGAACAGGTCAATTCGGGCGGAATTCCAAAACATCGCAAATGGAACGTGGCAGGTAGTGGTCGAGGCCGCCACAAAAAATGGTGTATTTCAAAAGACGCAGTGATTTAAAAACTTCATGGACTGTCCCAAAACGGCTTTGAAAATGGCTGTTGGATTTGCTTTTGATGTTGCGTCAATGGAAACTATGCAATCCTTACGCCTCCTCATATCATCCCAAGCGCTTGCAGCACATAAAATGTGCACGTTTTGACCACCTGACAGCAATCCATGATATGAAGAAACCCAAGGTCGAATAGGTATTCTCATGCAGCCACATGCAGCTACTTGGAAACACCCATTTACGTTCATGATTGCGAATCAAAAATATCCTGTGCTCGTTTTGAAGGCGGACTGCGCCACCTCGACCTACCTACATTTGCCGCGTCCCTCCAAATCCAGCCATCCCCAATGTTCTGGAATCCGTTAACTGATCCATCTGTTCCATAGAAAAGCTCATGCCCTCTGGTTTTGAGATGCGACAGTGCGGGGTGGTCGGCTTGTGTGATACCGCCCCACCGTTGGATGACTGCATTGCTGGCTGTAGGTTGCTCTCGAGAGCATTCAATGCTTTTGTTGTTCACCTCTGCCAAAGCATTCAAACGGACAATGGAGCGCTAAATGACCGCCGAATAACATCCCAGTGTACGGACGACTTATGACCACTTCTGTGGTAGATCACACCTCCTATGAATGCCAAAAGCGGTGGCAATGCAAAAATCCCAAAATTGATGACGTCGCAATTTGAGACGACGTGATTGGCTGTTGCGAGCTCCTGGTCCGCGGAAGTGGATTGGAAAAAAAAATTATGCCCATGGAACACTGGCAGCTCGGCTTCTTGAATACCCCTGCTCGCAGCATTGAAAAGGCGTCGAGGACTGCAGAGGAAAATGAAACCGCAATTTCTGGACCGTAAATGATAGAGGCCTCCGTGGTGCAGGGGTACCGTGCACGTCCAATTGTCCAGAGGTTGCGAGTTCGAACCCAAGCATCGTCAAATTTTTCAAAGTGTCAAAACGAATCCCGAACGTGATGGCTGTCTCCAAATTGCCCCCACATTTCGAAATTGTTTTGGAAAACGGTTTAAACCTGCAGCAATTTCCCCTTTGTTTTTCAGAAACGTCCGTTGCTGACAAAATCCGTTTGACGGTTATTTCTGAAAAAATCACATGCTTTGCAATTTTCCTCTTGATGAGTTCCGGCTTCAAAGCCATTGCTTTTTCTGGTGTGTAAGCATTTTCCTTCTCGATCTGTTTGATTTCCTAGAGTGGGCTCGCCAAACTCGGTCCATGATGAAAAAAAAATTATTTTTGATAAAAAAAAAATCAACAACCATTCGGGCATCCTTGCGACGGCCAGTCATGAATGGGGCCCCGGCTATGAATGGCAGATGAACAGCAGAAGGTGGAAAAATCCAAAAATTTTGATGTCATTTTGGGCGGGAAGTGCGGCGCTGCAGCCGAGCAAACAAAAATTGATGGAAATTGCCAGTTTTTCGTCCAGGTCCGGATTCCACGGCAGACCTGACCTGGCGAAAAATTTGTCAGGTTCTGCCGCTAAAAGTTTCCTTATCATTTTGAATGACTGGTTGGGGCCAACACCCATAGGTACTCGTTTTGCGATCAAATACCAAAAACGTTTGGTGGGGAAATTGGAATCCCACCAACCCGCATTTGTTTGAGTTTGACAAAAAAGATTTTGAAACACAGGCAAAATCACCCAAATGGAGGCGTTCACAAACAAATCCCAAAGCTTCGCAAAAAAGCCACAGCAAAGTTTTTCAGACTGTGCAGAAGTTGCAGAATCAAAAAATTGCTTCAGCTCATTGGTCTGGGTCAATTTTTCCTGTGTTCGCATCAAATCCAATGGCGAAACTGCTTGAAAGGATGAAACCAGCCCTGGCAAAGACCTTTCTCAACCTTGACGCAAAAGATGGAGGAGCGGAAAGACGCAAATGCGTTCTTTATTGCCTCAGATTTCGATTTTTGAACAGCGCGCCATTCTTTTCCGTATTCGTCGCCTTGGCGCAATGCGCTGGTAACATCAGCAGCGCCTCTAGCGGGTTGCCGCATGAAGCTCGCGCGATTTGAATGCGGCAACTTGTTCCTTCAAAGAGCCCTGATTTGGGTAAGCACCTGATTGGTCGAAATTCATACGATTTGTTTGGAATTTAGAAATTCGCACCCTGTATCCGTAAATGCGGCAAATTGCAAATTTTTCAGAGCACTATAGTTTGCCTTCTGATACACCTGCTACGGCCGCAATTCGTCATTCGCTCAAATTTCAAATTTTCAACGAAAGGAGAAAAACAGCCACACAAAGTGGAAGCTTTGTTTTGTAAAAGCCCGACCTCTTTCCGCATATGTATGTATACTGGCGGCGGAAAAAGATTACCCATACATGTGAAAAATTTCCATACTTGAGATTTTAGCAAAAACTCCATGCTGTAGAAATAAAAGATCCTCTTTCATCACTTATGTCAAAATCTGACACCTCTAGAAAGCTCCGTTGCAATTTGGCGCTTTAATTTCTTTCAAATGCATAAGAGTAAAAAGAAAGAAAAAAAAGTTTCGGAGGCAACAATTAAATGGGAAAAACACATGTATGAGTAATCTTTTTCCGCCGCCACTATACAGTGGCCACAGGGTGTTTGACAAATGCCTGAGATGGTCAGCAGTTGTGGCTGTGAACACATCTGAAAAGAACGGTTACCACACCCACAGGCATCATTTTAGATCTTTTCACGCGAGTGAAATTCATCGTCACTCCACTTGTCTTGTTCGCAAGTGTCCAAAATCGAGGGGTCTCATTTGAGGTCTGCGTAGGGGGCACCGCCGCGTCTCATAAATCCGGGCGTAGCCAACTGGGGGGCTGGGGGTGCGGAGCCCCCCAAATAATTGGGGCTGGGGCGGAGCTCCAGTGGGGTTCCAAGGGGCGGATTCCCTGGCAGGGGGTTTGGTAGGCGCAGCCCCTACAGAGGGTAAAGAAATTTTGAAATTTCGGGTTCATTTTAGGTGCCTTGGAGCCAAGCACCGTCTGGGAGGGGCAAGCGAACCGTTGGCAGGGAAAGTTCTCACCAGGGGGCAGACGCCCTCCTGCTGCCCCCAGAAATGATCGCTCCTGCCGAAACCTTGCGGCAAAAAAGGCTCAAATAAACACCCTGTAGGAAAGAGTAAATTAGCCTGATACATACCCGTCCGTTCATTGATGCATGCAGGCCTTGTTGATGGTGTCAAATGGCCAAATTTTGCGCTCAATTTTCCTTGGCTTTTTCTTCGGAATTTCATTGATGCATTCACAACTTTGAAAGTGGCGTAAATGAGCCGGTCGGGATCAAAAGGCCCATGGATCAGGGTTTGTGGAATATTGGTAAGCTGGACATTCGATACGTAAAAACACTTTCTCAAAAAAGCTCTCGTCAAAAAAATAACATCTACGTCATCGCAGTCAGATGGGCGGACAGCAAGAGGCAACTTCCCAAAATAATAGGTTAATTTGTAATCAGTTTTTTTGCGTTTTTTTCATTTTTTGCGTTGTTGTCTCGCGACCGCTAAAACTATGGGCGTTTCAGGGCCGGATTCGTAAGCCAATGTGGCTAGACCTATTTCCGTGACTCTTGGCGGATGGACCGCACGAGACCATTCGTTCATGGTTTTAATTTTCAGTTTTTTGATGTTGTTTTTGCCTGTGTCTGAGAGCGTTTTCCGGTGTTGTTTTCGCCTGTATGTGAGATAAAAATGATCGGCACATCAAGCTTTTCAACCTGATGATAAACAAGCTATCGGAATAATCTGCATAATCGACATTGTTTTGTGGATTTTCGCTTGCCATCAAAGTTGGGTCGAGTCACCTCGATGATCAAGAGTGAAGTGCTTTGTCGAATTTCGGACATTGTCAGGAACATGGGGGCGGAATACGGACTTCGGATAAGGACGCAGTGACACGCATCGGGCCACTGGCTGCCATGTCGCCTGTCACCTTTCTTGTCGTGACCCGTGAACAGACAAGTGGGACCTTCTAGTATCATCAAGATCGTCCACACTCTATGCGCGGAAAGATTCCCTGGAACGGACTCTAGATGGGTTTGGCATCTTTGGCTGTTTAAGATCATCATTTGCGAACAACTTGCCAGAACATGACAGGCGTTGCATGCATTTGGTCTCAGATTTTCGCCCTGCTATTGGGTAAGACTCAAGACCGTTTTCCCCATTGCAACTCACTCTCAGGTTCAACTCAATAGAGTCAATTCAATGGATAGATTTGTGTTGAGAAAAGATTTGTTTGTGTAGATTTGTTTCATTTCTATGCACAACCCTTATTCCTTTTCCATTGTTGCATTGAAAGATGCATTCGTCTATTGAATTGTTGGCTCTTGAGTTGAACCTGAGGGTGAGTTGCAATGGAGAATACGGTTGTTAATTCCTTTTCTCGAAGTTGTTCTTTTTCCCCACCACTGACAACTCCAATTTTGCCAGGTCAATTGAAAGTTCGACAAAACGCATGGAACACATCAGAGAAATACCTAAAGTCATCACTCATCAGGCTAATGGGTACGGGGGCATCTAATTTCAACAGAGCTTGATGCAACTTCACGCAAAACACAAATGTCATGATGTTTTGCGGAGCAAGTTGCCATTGATTCTAAATATTCGAAGAATTTTGGCGGACAGTGTTTTTTACAATGATAAATTAAAAATGATCAGACAATTGTGAATTTTTAGGCATCATTTTTGAGGCATCAATTTTTAGGGAGTGAGGAAGGGAGTGGGAGATAGAGAGTGGAAGGGAGAGAGAGGTGTTTACTTCAAATATTGTCAACTCCAAATCGACCTTTACAGGTGGATGCTCCCTGAAATATGTGGAGCGATATAGGCAAAGGCCTCAATTAATTATTTTTCTATTTTGCTTATTTCAGCTGTCACAGCAGCAGAACCTCTCAAATTCAATGACTCCACCCAGCAGGATCTTGACTTCGAACCCTTTGCATCATTCGTCGCCAGAAAAGCCCAACTCAAAGACATCTTGGATATGGACAGAGAACTACAGCTATCGCACACAAAAAGCCGAGATGGTTGGGAAACATGGCGGGAGCACCGTCAAAAACATCTGTCAACGACTACAACGTTGGGAGCATCCTCTAGACCAGGCCACGACAGCCTCTCAACTCAAGATTCTCTTGCTCCCGAAGGCCCAAAACTGCTGCTGCCTGGTCAGCATCACGGAGAACTTGGGAACAGGCGGTCATCCACATCACTGGAAGAAACAAGCTCAGATTCCGAGAATCTTGTGACTGCCAAACAAAGTGCAAGAGATCGAGGTGAAACAAAGCAGTCAAAAGATGTCACTCCTATTGTGCCAGGTGCAGTCACGGGACATTCAAGAAAGAGGCATTCAGAAGAGGAGAGTTTTGAAGGAAACTCTTTGAGCATCAACAGTGAAGTACCTGTAAAGGCAAACGTCAATAAGTCGTCTGTAACGTCCAAACAGGGAAGTAAACTGATTGGTCTGCAGCGAAAGAGAAGTTACAACAG
>JASGXE010010390.1:0-14928 GCA_030068105.1 Sinentomon sp. SZTP_YWyxl | reverse complement strand
GTAGTGACGTGCGCGAAGAATGTTTTATGGAAAGGAGTCGGTGTGTATTTCAGTCGTGTTTGGGTTGGCATTTCGAAACGTTTTTGTTCTGGAGCGTTGGCAAAGTTTTTACTAATCCCTGCGGTCCCATACATGCATATGGGCATTCTTCGTAAATTGAACGTAAACTGCTGTGAAATGGCATATGGTTAATAGGTCATCCGAAACGTGCATTCGTCTGCAAATGCCAAAGTACCCCTGCGGTTTCCGAATCATTGCACAATGCCACGATGCACAACCATGCATACCTATTCATAGGTACACTCCTCACCAAAAGTTTTCGAACATAAAGGAGCCCGGTTTTGCCTCGGGAGCCATACAGAATACATGGCGTCACGCGCTGCAAAACATCATGACACTCGTGTAAGGCGTGAAGATGCACCAAGCCTGTTGAAATTAGATGCATGCCCCTGTATCATCTTGACTTTCAAAATTCCAAGACATTCCAAGACACATCGGGATTTTGTAACGTTTTTTTGGTTTTCGCCGAATTTGTTGGTGTTCAGACATGTCAAAAAATATCGCGTCCTGAAATGCCTATTTTAGATATGGCAGGTGCGGTGGCTTTATTTTTCACTGGGACTTTTGCTTTTCTGCACCGAATTGTTTTGCCATTGGAGCGCGTCAACGAGGTATTCGGTTTGCTGCTTCCAGCTTTTGTGTTGCCTTCGAAGCAGCTTGGAATCTCTTCGACCTTAAATGTCATCACTGTCTCTTCATTCCTCTTGGGTGTTTGTTTTCCACCGTATATGCTTCTGAATTAGCTACATCCCATTCTTTTTAATTAAGCCACAGTTCAGTCTGAAAAGTCAAAAGGTTGCAAAGAGAGTGTCCTCAGCTGAGCAGCGTCAGAGTGTCGTACCGAGTTGAATACACGTACATGTTTTTTGACGCATAATTTTTTTCCAATCCACTTCCGCGGACAGTGGCATCGCAACAGCCAATCCGTCGTCTGAATTTGTGACGTCATCAATTTTGGCATTTTTGCCTTGCCATCACTTTTTGCCATTTGTCATGTTTGCCACCGCTTCGCAACTCCATCTTTGGTCGCAATCGGGTAAGGACAAGCCAGGTTAGGTTAGGTTAGGTCAGGTTTGTTTCGGTCAGTTTAGGTTTCGAAAATTAAAGGTTGAAATTGGCTGGAATTCCCAACAACCAATCAGAGACGCTCTTGCGGAAGTGGATTGGAAAAAATGCGTTTTTACCAGGTGCTGCATGCTGATAAGCCAAGTTTTGGAGTCGTTTTCCGCACATTATAGACGGGTATCAAGCAGTGGGTTCACAACAAACAATAGGCGGACACCAACCAATAGGTTGACAACAAGAAACTGGCAGTGAGGGTAGGGGGTTAGGTCATGTTTGGTTATTTTTAATTGAGAAAAAGGAAAAGGAAAGGTAAAAACGAAAGTCACGTTCCGGAAGTTCGTTAAACCAGATGTAGGCACCTATGTAGCTGTTTTCGGCACTAATGTACCGAATTTTGGCACTTAAATTCGGCATCTATGGACCGAATTTTACGGTGGGGAGCACAGTTACGTGTATTCCATACACGGTGTATTTTGACGACAGGTTTCGTTGACTTCCATTCGAAGTGACATTGCTACCTGCAACTTCTTCGATGGAAGTCAATAAAACCTGTCGCCAAAATACACCGTGTATGGAATACACGCAGCTGTGCTCCCCACCGTTAGTCTTTCTGATGCGATGTCGCTTTCCCATCGCTGTTTCCAGCAAAAGGCAAGGGTAGTTGAAATTTCGCCAAAAAGGGGGGGGGTACGAGATATTTGTTTTAAAAATCGGGAATAAAGTCACTTTTCATCAGATTTCGGGGGTGGAGAAACATTTTACGACAAACACGGTGGGTTCGCTGTCCACACTACCAACACGCATGGAGGTGTGGACATCTTAGGGATGTGTACATCTGGATGTGTGGTATCCAGAGGGTGTGGTATCTGGAGGGTGTGGACATTTGGGTGTGTGAACATCTGAGGGTGTGAACATCTGGGGGTGTGGGCATCTGGGGGTGTATGGGGGTGTGGCATCTGGAGGGTGTGGACATCTGGGGGTGTGAACATCTGGGAGTGTGGACATCTGGGGGGTGTGAACATCTGGGGTGTGAACATCTGGGGTAGTGGACATCTGTGGGGGGGTGTGAACATCTGGCGATATGGACATCTGGGGTGTAAACATCTGGGGGTGTAGCATCTGGGGGGTGTGGACATCTCGGGTTGTGGGCATCTGGCGATGTTGACATCTGGGGTGTGAACATCAGGGGGTGTAGCATCTGGGGGTGTGGACATCTGGGGGTGTGGATATTTGGGGTTGTGGACATCTGGGGTATGGCATCTGGGGGGCGTGGATATCAGGAGTTGTGGACATCTGGGATGTGGGCATCTAGGGATGTCGACATCTGGGGATGTGGACATATCTGGGTGGTTTGGACATCTTGGGGTGTGGACATCATGAGGGTGTGGACATCTGAGAGTATAGACATCTGGGGATCACGATTTGTCCACAAATTCTTTTCACTTTGCTCAACAAAGTCTCAGGGATTGTCTCGATAAACATCATGGCATTGGGCCGATTTTTTAAACGAAGCCCATCCTTTAGGCCGCGGATTCTTTTCTTTTTGTGTACAAAATTGCATTTAAAAAGGAAATAAACCGCGGCCTTAAAGATGGGCTTCGTTTAAAAAATCGGCCCATTGTTTTACTTTTTGTCAACAAATTTTGAGGAGTGATGAGATTTGTTAACAAATTCTGAGGGGGGATGTCACAATTTTATCGTGACAATAGTAGAGGGCTCATTCCATCCTCTGATTTTCGATTATGTCCTCATCCTGGGAACAAGATGTCTCTGTCCCTTTGGCTTTGATTTTTGGACCTTTGCTGCTGGGGATTTTCTTTCTCCTTCTTTCTTTCTGCCACATGTATGTTTCGTCCTGGGATAATAAATTCAGCGCAGGAAACTCGATAAATAATGCTGAAACCCCTCTCAAGTTTTTCCGTTTTCGCATGAAAGGATTAGAAGTAGTGTGGCGTTTGGGGGCCCTAATCTCACCCCAACTCGCCTCTGAGGCCACCCGACGCTATCACCCCAACTCGTTTCGTGAGTCCACCCCGCCTCATCCTCACCCACGTCGTGGTCCCAAGCGCTCACCACAGTCCTTCCCAACTCCGTCTGACACCATCCTCACCCTGATCTCGTCCCATCTTCACCCCATCTTCGCCTCATCGTCACCCCATCCTCACCTAATCGGCACCCCGTAACCCTAGCTCCGTCGCAAGTGACATTGCGAATCCACGCGAGCCGTTTGCATTAATCTTCCACATCCGCGAGTAAAAGTTGTGATCGGGTTCTCTCCTCCCCGTTCAGTTCCGTCCCCCCGGCGGGGTCGCCTGCTTCGAACGAGGTCCGACCCCACTCCCAATGATGACCGGACCAGGAAGTACCCCCGGAAATGAAAATGAGTTCCCCTTGAGATGCTGTGGAGTGGAGGTCTCTCTGCTGCTCAATTGACAAAATCGCGGTGCTTAATTTATCGAAATGGATATAGAATATACGAGTATCTATAGATTTGGATTTCGTGAAGCGGAGGACTTGTATTGAAGAGTTTTTGGAAAAGTTTTGTCGAGAGTTTCAGACGATACACTTTTCTTTTCCTCTTCTTTTCTTATTCTTATTCCTCTCTTGTGACTTTGCTGGCTTTATTTTTGTCCTTTTTTGCTTTCATCGATTGCCAACATGGTGCTCCACAACTGATTTATATCAAAGCAATGTAAAAGTATCTTATTTATCATTTATTGTGAAAGCGTCATTTTATTTATCATTTATTGTGAAAGCATCATTTTATTTGTCATTTATTGTGACAGCGTCACTTTGTTTATCACTAATTTTAAAAGCATCATTTTATTTTCATTTATTGTAAAAGCATCATTTTATTTAGCATTTAGGTTCCTATTGTTAAAGCATCATTTTATTTATCATTCATTGCAAAAGCATCATTTTTATTTATCATTTATTGTCAAAGCATCATTTCATTTATCATTTATTCTCAAAGCATCATTTTATTTATCATTTGTTCCAAAAGCATCATTTTATTTATCATTTATTGTCAAAGCATCATTTCATTTATCATTTATTGTTAAAGCATCATTTTGTTTTCATTTATTATAAAAAAAGCATCATTTTTATTTATCATTGATTTATTGTCAAAGCATCATTTCATTTTTCATTTGTCAAAGCATCATTTTATTAATCATTTGTTGTAAATGCATCATTTTATTTATCATTTATTGCCAAAGGATCATTTCATTTATCATTTATTGTGAAAGCATCAGTTTATTTATCATTTATTGTAAAAGCATCATTTTATTAAAAAATTTTGTTCTTTCCATGGCGATCTGTATAATGACATATTGTTCGCTACTTGAAGAGTTTGGGCGTCAAAGAAAGAAACAGAAGAAACATGTTTGAGAGAGAAAAAATTCTGGAGATGAAGAACCTCATCGCATCAGCAATAAATAAGCCGCTTGGGAAATGAGCGTTTCCTGGTGCATTCATTGGGCAGCCAGCTGGATGCAGCCAGGCGGGGATGGTTCACGTGGGAGGGGGAAGCGCCGTCGAAATCGACGCATTTAGTTCTCTGCGAAACGAAACAAGTCCATTTTTGTCGATCACCGTGGAATTGGAAAGCTCTTCTCATATTGCGTTGCCGTTTTCGAGTCGAGAATGGAAGTCATTGATTTTCCGCATCAGCTGAACAGGCTGGCTTCATATTGTTTTTTTTTTCTTGTTTTGCTTTTCGGATTTATGTATTCCCAATTGCAATTGCTATTGTTCACACTCCGTTTTACGGCCAGTTCAGCAGGTGAATGCATTCTTTGCAACAATGCTGGTGTTGTGCATAGAAATTAATTTTTTTCAACGCAAAACTCCGCCAAAACTGTACGCAACGGTTAAAAACGCCTTCCTTTAATCAGAAACAGAATCCCCGGACCCTTCTCTCCGTCTGCAAAAAGACGTGTAATCGGGACTCTCATCAGAAGCTGAAATTATGCAAAGCAATGAAAATAAATTATTGGATACCTCTTTCAGCAGAGAGATCTCCTTCTGGGTGTTTTGCACCCGGTGCTCAAATTACCCGATGCTCATAATACCAACAACTGCGGAGATACCATAAGGTTTTCCGAAGTCGGAGAGATCACCGGCGGGTGACGTTCACGGTGTTTTCGCACCCGATTCTTTTACCCGAAACAAAACCCACAACTGCGGGTAAACAAGTTTGGAGAGATCTCATTCACACAGAGCAACGGGTGTTTACGCACCGTGTTCTTATTGGATGATTCCCATTGCAGACGTCACAATCAAAACACAGCGAAACGTGATTGGCTATTCCAAATTAAGCGGTCACGCAAACAGGTTGAAGCAGCAGTGCGCACCCACGGCATCCACCGAGGATCAACTCAGTGGAGTTCCAATCAAGCAAGGTGGAAGTCCTTCAAAGAAACGGATAGTTGTTTCCCAGGAGCAAAGATGAGCGAGCAATGTCCAACCAAATGTTCCCACGCGAAGAATTCGCAATGTGCACAACACTTCCATTTCAGTCCCGACATGAAGGGAATGGTTCGCTTCTTGGTGGCCCAGATTCCTTTCAACCCAGGCTCCAAAGATTGAACAGAATCTTCACGGAACCCAAACCGCTCCTTGAAATGAATGTCGTCGTATATCGCCATCGGGTTGACCCTAGCATGCACGGGTTATTAGTAAAACATGGTACAAGCCAAACAAGCCAAAATCCAAAACAAGCCAAAATCCAAAACAAGCCAAAAACATCCAAAACGAGCCCCAACCAAAAACGTTCAGTGCTATTCCATACGTCGGTCGAGGTCTATTCCTGACGTAAATATATGGTTATCCTGACCCGCAACTTCAATGTCAAAAATTAGGGTCGTCAAGGGTCAAAATGCCAAAAATCGTTTTTTCGTCCAAAACAAGCGAAAAAACACCCAAAACGAGCCCCAACCAAAAAACTTTCAGTGTTAAAAAATACCGACCCGACGTATGAACAGCACTGAAAGTTTTTTGGTTGGGCTCGTTTGGGGTGTTTTTGGCTTGTTTTGGATTTTGCTTGTTTTGGCTTGTAGTATCATGTTTTACTATAACCGCGTGCACGATGTAATCTCTTTCCGCAGGCACGTTTCCGGCATAAAACACACATCTGCTACATCCATTGCATCTGCCAGAACATTTTCGACCGCAAAATCCATCATCGCTAATTCTTTTCTGCGCTTCAGCAGATTTTTCAATTTGCAAACCGTTTTTCACCGGTTTAGATACATGTTCAATCTTCACTGCACGTGTAAATCAAGCCTCGAAATCAAACAGCTCCTCTCGCCAATAACAACATCCTCCGACAAGCAAAGGAGCCTCGGGGACACACGAAGGACGAGGCTGTCATAGCATCAAGACAGACAAGGCGGGGACGGGTCAAAATACCCACAACTTCTACCCAAGCTATCGACGGGTGAAAAATCAGACTTTTTTCAACGCTCCAGAGCTTCGGGTGTTTTGTAAACTTCCGGAAGTAAATGCAGAAAAGGAGAGATCTCCCCGATTTTCAACGCATCGGGTGTTTTTTGAATATCGATAACTTTAAAAACTTCCGAAACAAACCATCAGGGCAATGCGAGGAGATCTCTCCAAAAACGCCAAACACCCGGAACTATCACCATCGGGTGGGGTAAACCCGATGCAGATCTCTCCGCTTTCAGCGGAGAGATGGTTTTGATGGTTTTGTTTCGGAAGTTTTTAAAGTTATCGATATTCAAAAACACCCGATGCGTTGAAAACCGGAGAGATCTCCTCCTTTTTCTGCATTACTTCCGGAAGTTTACAAAACACCCGAAGCTCTGGAGCGTTGAAAAAAGTCTGATTTTTCACCCGTCGATAGGCTTGGGTAGAAGTTGTGGGTATTTTGACCCGTCCCCGCCTCTTGTCTGTCTTGATGCTATGACAGCCTCGTCCTTCGTGTGTCTCCCGAGGCTCCTTTGCTTGTCGGAGGATGTTGTTATTGGCGAGAGGAGCTGTTTGATTTCGAGGCTTGATTTACACGTGCAGTGAAGATTGAACATGTATCTAACCGGTGAAAAACGGTTTGCAAATTGAAAAATCTGCTGAAGCGCAGAAAAGAATTAGCGATGATGGATTTTGCGGTCGAAAATGTTCTGGCAGATGCAATGGATGTAGCAGATGTGCTGTTTTATGCCGGAAACGTGCCTGCGGAAAGAGATTACATCGTGCACGCGGTTATAGTAAAACATGATACCTGCAAGCCAAAACAAGCCAAAATCCAAAACAAGCCAAAAAACACCCAAAACGAGCCCAACCAAAAAACTTTCAGTGCTGTTCCATACGTCGGGTCGGTGTTTTTTAACACTGAAAGTTTTTTGGTTGGGGCTCGTTTTGGGTGTTTTTTCGCTTGTTTTGGACGAAAAAAGCCGATTTTTGGCATTTTGACCCTTGACGACCCTAATTTTTGACATTGAAGTTGCGGGTCTAGGATAACCATATATTTACGTCAGGAATAGACCTCGACCCGACGTATGGAATAGCACTGAACGTTTTTTGGTTGGGGCTCGTTTTGGATGTTTTTGGCTTGTTTTGGATTTTGGCTTGTTTTGGATTTTGGCTTGTTTTGGCTTGTACCATGTTTTATTAATAACCCGTGCATGCTAGGGTCAACCCGATGGCGATATACGACGACATTCATTTCAAGGAGCGGTTTGGGTTCCGTGAAGATTCTGTTCAATCTTTGGAGCCTGGGTTGAAAGGAATCTGGGCCACCAAGAAGCGAACCATTCCCTTCATGTCGGGACTGAAATGGAAGTGTTGTGCACATTGCGAATTCTTCGCGTTGGAACATTTGGCTTGGACATTGCTCGCTCATCTTTGCTCCTGGGAAACAACTATCCGGTTTCTTTGAAGGACTTCCACCTTGCTTGATTGGAACTCCACTGAGTTGATCCTCGGTGGATGCCGTGGGTGCGCACTGCTGCTTCAACCTGTTTGCTTGACCGCTTAATTTGGAATAGCCAATCACGTTTCGCTGTCTGTTTGATGTGACGTCTGCAATGGGAATCATCCAATAAGAACACGGTGCGTAAACACCCGTTGCTCTGTGTGAATGAGATCTCTCCAAACTTGTTTACCCGCAGTTGTGGGTTTTGTTTCGGGTAAAAGAATCGGGTGCGAAAACACCGTGAACGTCACCCGCCGGTGATCTCTCCGACTTCGGAAAACCTTATGGTATCTCCGCAGTTGTTGGTATTATGAGCATCGGGTAATTTGAGCACCGGGTGCAAAACACCCAGAAGGAGATCTCTCTGCTGTAAGAGACTGGCCACTAACAGCGGAGAGATCTGCATCGGGTTTACCCCACCCGACGGTGATAGTTCCGGGTATTTGGCGCTTTTGGAGAGATCTCCTCGCATTGCACCCGATGGTTTTGTTTCGGAAGTTTTTAAAGTTGTCGATATTCAAAAACACCCGATACGTTGAAAATCGGAGAGATCTCCTCCTTTTTCTGCATTACTTCCGGAAGTTTGCAAAACACCCGGAGCTCTGGAGCGTTAAAAAAAGTCGGATTTTTCACCCGTCGATAGGCATGGGTAGAAGTTGTGGGTATTTTGACCCGTCCCCGCCTCTTGGCTGTCTTGTTGCTATGACAGCATCGTCCTTCTTGCATCTCCCGAGGCTCCTAAGCTTGTCGGAGGATGTTGTTATTGGCGAGAGGAGCTGTTTGATTTCGAGGCGGGATCGGTGACAGGATTAGAATGGACTGGGATAGAATGGGACAGAGGCAGAATTGGACTGAGGCAGAATAAGACTGAGGCAGAATGAGACTGAGGCAGAATGGCACTGAGGCAGAATGGGACTGAGGCAGAATGGGACTGAGGCAGAATGGGACTGAGGCATAATGGGACTGAGGCATAATGGGACTGAGTCAGAATGGTACTGGCGCAGAAGTTGACAGAGGCCGACAAAAAATTCTGCCTCAGTCCCATTCTACCTCAGTCCGTTCTATCCCAGTCCCCCGATCCTTCGAGGCTTGATTTATACGTGTAGGAGAGAGTAGACATGTAGGTAACCGGTGAAAAACGGTTTGCAAACTGAAAAATTTGCTGAAGCGCAGAAAAGAATAAATTAGCGATGATGGATTTTGCGGTCGAAAATGTTTTGGCAGATGCAGAGGATGGAGCAGATGTGCTTTTTGAGCCGGAAACGTGCCTGCGGAAAGAGATTACATCGTGCATGCTAGGGTCAACCCGATGGCATTTCAAGGAGCGGTTTAGGTTCCGCAAAGATTCTGTTCAAGCTTTGGCAGCCTTGGTTGAAAGGAATCTGGCCACCAAGAAGCCAATCATCCCCTTCATGTCGGGACTGAAATGCTAGTGTTGTGCACATTGCAAATTCTTCGCGTTGGAACATTTCAACTGGTGGGAGGAGACCTTCTTGGCTTGCATCGAACAACTGCAGGAAGAATTTTCAACCGAGTAGTTCGGGCTATTGCGGGCCTGAACACTGGCCTGAAACGCCATAATATATTCGTTTTCCTCATAACCCAGACGAGGCATCCACCACCAAATTACAATTCTTCAAGAGCACCCGTATGCCAGGAATTATACTCGTTGCTGCCATCGATTGCACGCACGTGCCAATCATCTGCCCACCTGGCCCCCAGGCTGAAACCTTTGGAATAACCAATCACGTTTCGCTGTCTGTTTGATGTGACGTCTGCTATGGTAATCATCCAATAAGAACGCGCTGCGTAAACACCCGTTGCTCTGTCTGAATGAGATCTCTCCAAACTTGTTATACCCGCAGTTGTGGGTTTTGTTTCGGGTAAAAGAATCGGGTGCGAAAACACCGTGAACGTCACCCGCCGGAGATCTCTCCGACTTCGGAAAACCTTGTGGTATCTCCGCAGTTGTTGGTATTATGAGCATCGGGTAATTTGAGCACCGGGTGCAAAACACCCAGAAGGAGATCTCTCCGCCGTTTGTGTTGTAACGGCAGCGGTGAGAGGCGCTAATCGGGAATGAGGTTCGAACACGCTTCAAACAGCGGAGAGATCTCCTTCTGGGTGTTTTGCACCCGGTGCTCAAATTACCCGATGCTCATAATACCAACAACTGCGGAGATACCATAAGGTTTTCCGAAGTCGGAGAGATCTCCAGCGGGTGACGTTCACGGTGTTTTCGCACCCGATTCTTTTACCCGAAACAAAACCCACAACTGCGGGTATAACAAGTTTGGAGAGATCTCATTCAGACAGAGCAACGGGTGTTTACGCACCGCGTTCTTATTGGATGATTCCCATGGCAGACGTCACATCAAACAGACAGCGAAACGTGATTGGTTATTCCAAAAGTTTGTCTGGGGGCCAGGTGGACAAATGATTCATGGCACGTGCGTGCAATCGATGGCACCTATAACTCCAGGCATACGGGTGCTCTGGAAGAATTGTAATTTGGTGGTGGATGCCTCGTCTGGGCGGTGGAAAATTCTTCCTGCAGTTGTTCGATGCAAGCCAAGAAGGTCTCCTCCCACCCGTTGAAATGTTCCAACGAGAAGAATTCGCAATGTGCACAACACTTGCGTTTCAGTCCCGACATGAAGGGGATGGTTGGCTTCTTGGTGGCCCAGATTCCTTTCAACCAAGGCTACCAAAGTTTGAACAGAATCTTGACGGAACCCAAACCGCTCCTTAAAATGATTGTCGTCGTATATCGCCATCGGGTTGACCCTAGATGCACGATGTAATATCTTTAAGCAGGCACGTTTCCGGCACAAAAAGCACATCTGCCACATCCTCTGCATCTGCCAAAACATTTTCGACCGCAAAATCCATCATCGCTGATTCTTTTCTGCGCTTCAGCAGATTTTTCAGTTTGCAAACCGTTTTTCACCGGTTACATGTCCACTCTCTCCTGCACGTATAAATCAAGCATCGAAGGATCGGGGGACTGGGATAGAACGGACTGAGGCAGAATGGGACTGAGGTAGAATTTTTTGTCGGCCTCTGTCCACTTCTGCCCCAGTACCATTCTGACTCAGTCCCATTCTTCCTCAGTCCCATTCTGCCTCAGTACCATTCTACCCCAGTGTCATTCTGCCTCAGTCTCATTCTGCCTCAGTCCCATTCTTCCTCAGTCCCATTCTGTCTCAGTCCCATTCTGTCTCAGTCCCATTCTGCCTCAGTCTCATTCTGACTCAGTCCCATTCTGCCTCAGTCCCATTCTGCCTCAGTCCCATTCTGCCTCAGTCCCATTCTGCCTCAGTCTCATTCTGCCTCAGTCCCATTGTTCTGCCTCAGTCCCATTCTGCCTCTGTCCCATTCTATCCCAGTCCATTCTATCCCTGTCACCGGTCCCGCCTCGAAATCAAACAGCTCCTCTCGCCAATAACAACGTCCTCCAACAAGCATAAAGGAGCCTCGGGAGATACAAGAAGGACGAGACTGTCATAGCAACAAGACAGACAAGAGGCGGGGACGGGTCAAAATACCCACAACTTCTACCCATGCCTGTCGACGGGTGAAAAATCAGACTTTTTTCAACGCTCCAGAGCATCGGGTGTTTTGTAAACTTCCGGAAGTAATGCAGAAAAAGGAGGAGATCTCTCCGATTTTCAACGCATCCGGTGTTTTTGAATATCGATAACTTTAAAAACTTCCGAAACAAAACCATCGGGTGCAATGCGAGGAGATCTCTCCAAAAACGCCAAACACCCGGAACTATCACCATCGGGTGGGGTAAACCCAATGCAGATCTCTCCGCTGAAAGAAAGTGATTCCAGTCACAATGCAGTCGGATTTTTTTTTCCAATTGCGAATAAACCTTCTGACAAAACACAGGATAGTTCACACTCAAGCCGTGCAACTTTGATGTGTCTTCAAAGTTCGAAGTCCAACGGGAGAAAACTCCAGCAAAACTGGTTTTACCGGCGAATCATGTCGGACAAAATTCTTGAGAGGATCCTTATCTTTCGGCCCCAGAAAGCTCTTTCGGCTCAGAATCGGAACGTTTTTCTCGTGCTTCTCCTCATTCCACTTTGAAGACATGAGCTAAGAATGCTCCCAAGTGTGCTCAGAGTGAATTCAGAATTAATTCAACAATGAAAACTCGGTCGAAAACTTCATTCTCGGCATAGAAATTAAAGTTTTTCTGTGCAATTAGATGGAAGAGTGTGAAGCATCCTCGGCTAATATTTCAAGTGGAATGAGCTGAACGAGGTCGTTTTCAAAATCTGGCAATCAGCAAGAAGTCCATCCTTGCATGTGTACCCCTAACTTTTTTAAACGGCATGCAACACACATCAATTTCGAGTGATGTGGATTGCATACCCGTTTCGAGAATAAGGGGCAAAATTGCTTTTTTTGTTGAAAAGCCCGCTGCGGGTCCATCAAACTGCGGTTTTGATGCCAGGAAATTCTTTCAGACTACTCTCCCTGTGTCAACTATGCCACTGTTGAAATTCAGTGAGCTTGAACTTGAACCGTGGGGGGCTTGGTCCCGCTCGATGAGCATTGACCCAGAGAGCACACGTGGAAGGCTGCTGGTGCGTTTTCCTCGTTTTTTACGGGCATTCTCACCGTTCTCTCTCCCGCGCAACCAGACTGAAAGCGTGTATAACGGGCAAATTGTATATTGTGTCCTTATTTTATTTCAGGGGTTTTTTCGTGAGCAGTACACACATAAAAATGAGTTCACAAAAACGGAAGGAGCACAGGCGCAGAAAAACCGTTTGCGATGGATGTGTACTGGCGGCGGAAAAAGATTACCCATGCATGTGAAAAATTTCCATTCTTGAGATTTTAGCAAAAACTCCATGCTTTAGAAATAAAAGATCCACTTTCATCGCTAATGTCAAAATCTGACACCTCTAGAAAGCTCCGTTGCAATTTGGCGCTTTAATTTCTACCAAATGCTTAAGAGTAAAAAGAAAGAAAAAAAAAGTTTCGGAGGCAACAGTTAAATGGGAAAAACATATGCATGAGTAATCTTTTTCCCATTTAACTGTTGCCTCCGAAACTTTTTTTTCCTTTTTACTCTTATGCATTTGGTCGAAATTAAAGCGCCAGATTGCAACGGAGCTTTCTAGAGGTGTCAGATTTTGACATTAGTGATGAAAGAGGATCTTTTATTTCTACAGCATGGAGTTTTTGCTAAAATCTCAAGAATGGAAATTTTTCACATGTATGGGTAATCTACAGTATACACCCCCTGAGAGAATGCCTGCAGCCAGACCAGGCACGGCACATTATTGTTTCTGTGACTGTACTTGCACCCCGAAGTTCGTGAGAAGTGTACTGAAGTCTCTTTAGCATATTAAACCTAAACTCTTAAGCATGTTAAACTCAGGTGACAGAGATAGAACGGACTGAGGCCAGAATGGGCTAGGGTAGATTTTTCCCATTTTTCTGAGGTCCATTTTTCCATTTCTCCAGGTTAGGTTAGGACAGGTACAACCTTCCTCCCTCCACGCCAAAACTCCCTCCAAAATTCTGCCTTTGTCTTCTTCTACCTCAGTCCACATCTGCCTCAGTCCACTTCTGCCCCAGTCCGTTCCACCCCAGTCCCTCGATCCAAACCAGATTGGACGGAATCAGCACTGGTGCTCAGTGTGCCGTGGAAACAAGGAAAGTAACATTTGTCTCCATGCCATTGCAATACACTCAATGGCAAAAGGACTAGAGATGTTTCGCGCAAAGCGTATGTGAAATCATTCAATGTGGTCCTGCCTTTGCTGAAACGAACTATAGAACACTTTGAATGGTTAAGTTTCAAGGAAGAGACCTCGCATCATTTTAGAAATTGCTAACAAATCAACCTGCAACTTTCGGAATCAGTCAGGCTCTGAATTGATAATCAAATTGGACAATCGTCGGCTCGCAAAACTCTACTAAAGACCTGATAATCCCAAAATGCCGTCCATGATGAAAACCAAAAAACAACAGAGACCCGAAAACAGAGGGCGAAACTTATGCTCCAGCTCAATGGTCAATTTAGGTATGGAGTTGTTGTGAAACTTTCATTTCTATGCGCAACATTGAACTCCTTTTCCATTGTTGCATTGAAAGATGCATCCATCAGCTGAATTGGCTGTTGATTTAAAGCTGTGCGTCAGTTGCAAAGGCCTTATTTATGTCTTCAAGGGCCATCAACACAATCAGGCCGTGACCCTTTACATCATTCCAAGCAAGGCAGAACTGCACTGCGTTGTGTAGTGCAAGTTGTAAAAGCGAAGCTTCAAGGACAGGTTGGGTTAGGTTAGGTTAGGTTAGGTTAGCGAGTTTGTAAAACGAAGCGGCAAAATGGAGCTCAACCGCGTTTCCGCGGATGACGACATTTTGCAGTCGCGCTTCGTTTTACAAACTCGCTAACCTAACCTAACCTAACCTAACCCAACCTGTCCTTGAAGCTTCGCTTTTACAACTTGCACTGACACCTAACCTAACCTAACCTAACCTAGCCTCTCCGTCATTTTTGCGGTTTGCCTCAATTGGCCCAAATTTCATCGCATGCACCTGGTGCAACACTCAGTGTTTTCACCTTAGCCGCATGGAACACCCGGCGGTATGAGTCACGTCCGAACGAAATTTGGAAGCAAGATGTGACGTCACACCTTTAATTTTAAACTCTGGCTATTTACGTGATGAACGTTGATGAGCTCAAGTTTGCCGCATCGTTTTTCAAACTCGCTACCTATATGGCGTCATTGACTCTTCGTTTATACAACTCACAGTAAGCTAACCAATCCGCGTTACTTTTCTGTTTGAGCTCAACTCGCCTAAATTTCGTCCAATCCTCGTACAATCCTCGTCAA
>JASGXE010010389.1:0-15342 GCA_030068105.1 Sinentomon sp. SZTP_YWyxl | reverse complement strand
TGCGCTTGAGGAGATTTTCGAAAAATACAGCCCCGCAGAAATGCTGAGCCTTTGTTTCAATCTGGCGCTTTTATTTCTGCTGCGCCTGCATAAGAGTAAAAAGAAAGGACAAAGCTTCCGAGGCAACAGTTAAATGGGGAAAACACATATGTGTGCATGAATCCCATCATCACTGTGCATGCTTTTTCTCGGGGACCAATCTGGCCCCCTGCTTATCCGTGCGTACAGCAGTGGTGAACGGCCATGACCGAAATGATGAACTCTTTTTCTTCAATTCCATTATGCATTGCCACAGTCCGTGATTCGTGCTGTGCTCATTGTTTTCCCAATTGACGTGGTCACAATAATTATCAGTTTTTTGGGCCGGTTGTTTGAGGTCCAGATTTTGTCCCAAATCTCAGTAGGTCGTCCTCACGTTGCAACCGCGGGGATCGAAAGAGCCGCATGAAATGAAACGAAGGTACATGGCAAACAAGGTGGAAACGAACTGGTGCTATAGCGAAAGTGAATTGGGTGGGTTCTGATTTCTTTGTCTCTTGGATTTTCAAAAACTGGGGATTACCGGCATGGGACAGGACAATCAACAGAAACAGAGTTAAAAAATGTGCATTCAGAATTTTTGCAGGTCTTCTTGGAAAAGTTTGCAAACGCAATGATTGACTTTCACATAGATCATCAAGCAAGACGTCTGAGACGCATGCTAATCCGTTCTGAACGACGCCGAATTGAGCCTTCACAAACGGCAACAGGCGTCAGGTTTCGAAAAATTAGGTCTATCTTCAGGGATTTGCCGCATTATTCTCCAGGAGAAAAGATACACCGTGGAGGCGCAAGACATGCAGCTGTTACACTATTCCAGTCCCGAATCGATCTGGGAAAGAACGAATTGAAATGGATATGTCTCCATAATGGGCGGCAAAACGAGACTTATTGGGTGGGCTGACAAAATATCGGTATTATAATGCCGTTGATACACGTGAAGGCTTCCGCGGACTAAAGGTTTCTGCACATTGATGACAGCTCTTTTCATGCGAACATGCAGAAGCCCAACGATAATAAACATATGACTATAATCGTATCAGCTACAAGATACAATGATAAGCTCAAGTAGATTCCTGCACGTATTTTTGTAAACATTTGAAGTCTCCAAAAATTATTGCAGCACGATAACATTGCCAAAGTTTCTTTCAACATTTGGACGATTTCTCCTGAAACCCTAGATTTAGGCCAGTTTTTGGGCACCGTAAAAGGAAGATTTGAATCCAGTTGTGAGCGAGTTGGCGAATGTAACTGCGCACGAAGCATATTTTAGCCTGAGTCAGTACGAAAATAAATATATATTCAATCACAAAAGTAAGCATTGGTGGCATGCGCAGTCTTCCTTCAGTTTGTATATTTTAGGGCAGCAATTGTCCGGCGTATAACAATATGCCAGTAATGTACTGCGGCAGTGCTATCTTCTCCAAAGTTCAAAGGCCCGCAGAATCTTCCAAGGTTGTGCTTCGAAAGCATTTCGCTACATTACCCTGTGTAAAAACGTAGATGAAAAATCTTATCCGCCCACAACATTCAGAAATTTATGGACATCATTTGCTTCAAGGCTGCTACAGGAGCAATTACCGGCCATTCGCAGCAGCAGAAACGTGTTTTGAATTCTCATAAATAATTCCGGGTTTTTCACCGCAAGCCACGCCATACACGAAAGCATACGAAACCTCATAAATCCTGCACCGCAATGAAGCACGTGTGTGTGCAAAATCGGAGTCCACTTGGTTTTGTTCTCAAATCTGTGTGCACACATGTTCAATACGTCGATTCCAAGAGCAATTAAAGATAATCTGGACCATTAATAACCGATTTACATTATTTTAATACAAGCATTTAACATAAAGATCTGCAGTATCGGGCGTGGGGATATCACGTAGTGAGTGCCCCAAAGGAAATATGGACACGTGGGTGGAAAGAAAAATTCCCCCTTCAAGTTCTTGGAGAGGTTCTGTGAAGTTGGCCCGAAATATTCCTGAAATCTGTCACCGGTGAAACAAAGGTCCCTTTTTCCTCACACTTTTTCTGTTGGAAACAAGGATATGAAAGGTGCCACATACGAGTATACAAACACAGGGTAGCCCAAACGTCTACGGTCATAGTGAAAATGAAAATTTGCTGTTTTTATCATAGTCTGTGATCTGACACTTTTTCTGCTTCCAACCATGGATGTGAACATTTTATCGGAACTTTATCGGATCTATGGATGTTACCACTTTATTCGCGACCATAATAATTTCCGATTAAAGTCTCGACATCCATGGTAAGAGCTGCAGCAAGTTTCAGGTCGCAAAATACGAGTTATGATAAAAAATCAGCATATTGACTTTTCCGGTGGCCAAAGGCTTTTAGGCTTCCCTGTATCGTGTCATCTGGTTTATGACGGTGCTGTGTGATATGGTCTTCACCATTTGCGGGACAGTTTGTCGCCGGCCAAGTGTCACTTACAGTCCAGTGTTCGATCGTCAGTGTTGAAATGAAACAAAAAAGCCCGAGAAAGTTTGGGGAAATCAAATCGTCAGCCTTTTGCAGGGAAACTTTGACTCGCATGGTGGAATATTTTGCAATTGTTTGATCGACTTTTTTGTTCTTTGAGATATCTATTCTCAATTTACAACAAAATTACTTGAGATCAATCTGCTTGCATTTCAACTAAACCGAAAAACAGAAAACCCGAAAAACCGAAAAACCGAAATAAAGAAGTGTAGTTTATCGAACAAATTGAACACGGATTGAGGTGAGATGTTGCCATAAAAACTGCTAAGTTGGAAAAATTGAAAATATGAAGCCATGGAAACACCGATGTTGGCAGAGGTCGGCATTTAGATGGCCACGTCAAAGAAGATTAGAAACAAAGTCGCAAAAATATATCTCACAGGTTTCGTTTCGTTTTTGTGGAACATTCCTGTGAGATATATTTTGTGACGTTGTTTCTCACCTGACGTGGCCGTGTCGCCTCTTGATTCAAGTTAAACGTTTTTCTGACAAAATGTGATTCAGCCCCTGTAATTGCCCAGATGTTGTCCCCAAAATCCCCAAAATGAGACCAAAGGAAGCCGAAACGATTGAACGCAATGTCATCGTCAGGTCAATTTTTCGTGTGAGTTCCCCAGAACAAAGCAAAAACAAAATATTCAGTGGAAAAATGTGCTCCAACCCCCTTTCCATGATACAGGCACCAAAATCCAAGAAATGCCATTGCGGGTGTTTTCGGAGACCAAAAAGATGTGAAGTTTGATTCGTGCAGGCATGAGGAATTCTCTGGTGCATGTGCGTTTGTCGGTGTGTTTCTGGAACACTTCGCGGAATGAAATGCATTTCTTGCGCTGTTCATGAAGCGTCCAATGACTTGGAACTGCAACCGTGTAATACATCCACAGTTGGATGAAATGACACTTTGTGTGCACGGAATGAAATTCAATTATGCTTGAAGCGTCCAAAATGACATGGAACTGCAACTGTGCAATACATCCACAGTTGGATGAAATGACACTATGTTCACGGAATTAAATGCATTTCTTGTGCTATGCATGAAGCGCAACCGAGTACATTATACATCCAAAGTTGGATGAAGTGACTGGACAACTGGATACGGACGGACCCAGTAAAATAAAGGATCCAGATTCAGAAAAAATGTTTGATGTTTATTTATTTATCGTGAAATTTTTGTTCATTGCGGGAAATATTTACGTACCTTTACGGCTACTTGTTTGCCAGCAATTTGTGTCGGCATACTCGTATGTCTTGAAACGGAAAAAGTATGAGCAGATTTACGCCACTTTCCGAAGGTTAACGCCTACGATTGCAGCTTGAAATAGGTGTTCAACATTACGGTTGTTTTCACACCATATTATTAATGGATTTCCTTTGGATAAAAGCTGATAAATACGAGAGCCCAAACAATGGAAACTTCAATCAAGAAAGCAAAGTGGCGCCTCTATCTCCATCGGCCAAATGTGGTGAATTGAAAATGCTGCCATGTTGGACGTGTCTGATTACGGGATTGATTGAGGGGCATGAAGAATTTTTGGATTGTTAATGGTGGGCGTAAATCGGAATGCGTGATTGTGGGTCGGCTGTACACCTGTGCATGGACGGAAAACATTGGGAAACATTGTCGATCGCACAACCTGTGCGCAAGTACTTTGTCCACTTTGAACAGTGGTTTCCTGCGGGTTGCGTCAGATTTCAGCATCTGCGGGTGTTAAATTCCTGCGTTTTCGCCCATAGCGTTTCTTCTGACTAATTGCATGAGACTGGCGCAAACAGGGTGTAAACGTTCTCAAAAATGAACCGGGGAAGCTATGCGATCGCAGCGAAATTGCAAATGCACACGTTGTTAATTGCACAATGTTGCCTGATGTGAATCGGCCAATGAAGCCACTAATGCAACACCATTGTCTCGCACCGCCTTCCGTGGGTTTGTCGCACAACACAGGATAAAAAAAAGAGTTGAAAACGACAGTTAACAATCAGATAATTGTGTCATATCGTGTTACTCTTGACCTCCGCAAAAAGATATGGACAGTTCCTATGTTGTATGACCTTTCTCGAAAACCCCCTAGTGTTGAAGGCTACGGGGAAATATGACAATGGTCCAATGTAAAATCAAGATGGTGAATTGATTTTTCAGGTGTGGTTCCTTTTCTGATGAAGCCAAAAATGGTAAATCACGGGTTGTTCTTCCGGAAGACGTCGTGTATTAACGGGATATCGACAGTGAAATTTCAACAATTCATGGACGGCGAGCTGTTATCGAAAGCGCGTGAAAACCTTCTGTTACCTCCAAAACTTTTTTTCTTTCTTTTCACTCTTTTGCAGGCTGTAGAAATTAAAGCGTCAGATTGCAACAAGGCTTTCCACAGGTGTATGATTTTGACCTCGATTATAAAAGAAAATCTTTTATTTCTGCAGCATGGATGTTTTTGCTAAAATCTGAACTGTCGCAATTTTTTACATACAAAACAGAGAATTGGGCCTTCACTCATTTCAGAAAGATGTCCATAAAATGTGAAAACCTTTGCAACCGCACAGCAACCCCAATTGACCTGTGAATTACAATTGAATTGAATTTAAAAAGGAACCTACTCAGAGAGTGTTACCCTTTATCGAAACAAAATGACAGACAATGAGAGGTAACTCAGACAGCGCATTTATTATCGGGCGTTTGGGGCTCGATCAAATTTAACCTGAGGCAATTCAAAAACGAAGATGTCGATTGACTTTTTGTCCTCAGATGACTTCTGATGAGGTACTCCCCGAAAAAAAAAACATGCGACCCCAACACTGAAATTCGACGACATTTGAGGACACCAAAGGATCGGGGGACTGGGATAGAACGGACTGAGGCAGAAGTGGACTGAGGCAGAAGTGGACTGAGGTAGAATTGGACAAAGGAGGGAGTTTTGGAGGGAGTTTTTGCATGGAGGTGGTAGCTTACATCTGTCCTAACTTAACTTAACCTAGCTGACCTAACCTAACCCGGAGAAATTAAAAAAATCAGCCTCCAAAAATGCAAAAATTCTGCCTCAGTCCACTTCTGCCTCAGTTCGTTCTGCCGCAGTTACCGGTCCCACGCCAAAATTACTGTAGATAAACCAAAACCAAATTTTAAAGCAACGAAAATGGCAAAAAAGCACGAACTGACAGCAAGACAGAGCAGGAGACATCGCATTTTGTCATTTATACGTATACGTTGCTTAACAATTTGGTTTACAGTAAATTTTTGGTGCCTTAAAATGTCTCCGAATTTCACAGTGTAGGATTCCATGTTTTTTCGGAGAGGCCCCCCAGAAGTCATCGGAGGACAAAAAGTCATTCAATATTTTCGTCTTATAATTGCCCCAGGAAGCCACCCACGAGGTTTGGCAAATTACTTGCAGGATGCGTATTTAAGAAATGCCTACTGATTAGCGCATGTCCCGATTTTGAGCGTTACGAAAAGATAAAATAAAGCTAATTTAACCAAACCTAATCTGTCAAACCGATGTCTAATCTAAAACCTAACCTAACCTCACCTTTTTCTTTGTATGAAATGTTTTTTCCCGTTTTTAATGGGTCGGGACTTTAACACGTGGGAAGATGGAAAAGTGCCCAAAATGGTGTGCATTTCTTAGACACCCTGTATAGAAGAGGCGAGGGGAGTCTAGGCGCATGATGGAGCGTTGAATCACTGGAAACAGCAAAATTAATCCAATAGGACAAAATAAGCAGCAATATAAAAAACTAACCTGAAGATTACTGAGACCTGTGAAAAGCCCTTCTTCCAGTCCTCTTAGTAGGTTGTTGCTTAGATCCAGCACCTCAAGCTTTGTCAGGCCTCTTAACTCTCGAGTTGAGAAGATTGGATTCAAGTGATCACCCAGGATGTTGTGAGAGAGATTCAGTTCCCTTAGAGTACCCTTAAAAGTGAAAAGAATGAAAAAAAACTGACGGGTTTTAGGTTCTTAAATGTTGAAAATGATTGACTTGTTGAGAGACCCAAAATGCTCGGAAAAGTGGAAAAGTGAAAATAGCAAGATAGTTAAATATCTCGCGCGAGTTAATGTCCTTTGAAAACCACGAGATCGACAGGAAGAGTTTGAGTTTATGTACTTCGTCTGTTGGATATGATGGTTTGTTTTGTATGTGAAAATAACTCAGATAATTTTGCTAAAATTCATTGCTCTGTGCGATGTGAATTTACGACCAAAATGAAGTTGTATTGCAGAACCCATAAAAGACCTCACTGCTCCTACCACACATAAAACCATCGATCCGTTGGGATTTTGGAGTGTTTTGATCGTTGTTGAGTGTTTTGGGCCACAAGCAGTCGTTGGAGCTGTGAGCGAAATGTGGGGACACACGGGACCAACGGAAACCCTGGTCCGGGTGTTAAGATTGCCACCCGGAAGACCCAAAACGAGGCAGTAGGAATTCCGTAAACCCGATGTTAATATTTTCTTTTTGTGTACATATAGGTTTTTCGATATTGGGCTACAATCCCCGGTCATAGACGATATTTCTGTTTGTACTTTTTAAATCCGTTCAAAATGCTGAAAAGAGGATACCATCAATCCCATCAGCGAACGTCTTTTTGTGCTTCATTTGCAGAGACCTTATTATAATACTTTTCGGCAGGTGTTTCACCACCCAAAACACTACGTCACACCAAGCCAACAAAGTAGTACAGCTCATTCCACTAGAAGATATGAGCTGAGAATGCTTCACATTCTTCCGTTTAAATACACAGAAAAACTTTAATTTCTATGCCGAGAATGAAGTTTTCGACAGAGTTTTCATTGTTGAAATAATTCTGAATTCACTCTGAGCACACTTGGAAGCATTCTTAGCTCATATCTTCAAGTGGAATGAGGAGTAGAGACAAAACGAACAAAATAAATCCCTTTTCTGAAACTATTGCCTTATTCCTTTGCTGGCTTTGTCCTGAATCCGACCAATCTACATGCCACTATTATGGGCGTCTCTTATTTCCCCTGTTTTTGTTTTGGTTTTTGTCATGCCACTGTTTTTGGACAGAGATAACGCTTTAGACCTTTTGAACACATTCAAGTGGATTCGACATGCATCTTTGACACATTTCTAGAGCCCTGGCCACAGTCTCCTCACTGGAAAAAGATCATGGCGAATTGTCACTAACTTTTGGGACACCATGTTATTAGATCTAAATTGAGATATTTACATTTCTGGGTGCACATCGTTTCGCCGTCATCGAGGACTTTGACCGCAGCCGCAGGTTTCCAAAAATCAAGCCGCAAACCATAAGTGAAAATTAGTGGTCATTTGGATGAGTTCTTACTTGCTCGTGCAGTCTTACGAGTGTGGGTCACACGCGCAGATTTCGAAACATCGGGAATTTATGAGGCATTGTTTTGTATTATTTTATTGAGATGACAGAATTTTCAGGGTTTCCCAAAAGTCACTTGAGAACCCCTGCAATTTGCTAGTTTTCAATCTTCTCTTGTGCGGCTATTTCTAGAGATTTCAGGTTCAGATTGGGTAGGCTGCCTGCTGCAGGTGTTATCCATTCGAAGTGGAACAAACTCCACTACAACTGTCCTGAGTTATTGCTTCAAAACTGCAATGCACCTTTTTGGGGTTATCAAGTGACTTTTGGGAAACACGTATAGCGTGCACTGCGCAAGCAAAATACTTAAACTTGCAATAATTCGCTCAGTGTCTGTCTTTGAGGATGCCTGCAAGCGACATTGAACAACAAACTGCGAACATCACTTTACGAGCAGCGCAAGCACAGGTACAGGTGAAACGCTTCGCAAAACAAGTCACCGGTTTGCAACCGCAATAAACCAAAACTGGCCGCAAAAATAACGGCCTCTGCCACGCCTGCCGTCTGCTTGCCTTGATCGACGGGTCGGATAATGTTGATTTCGGCCACTTCGTCCACGGCAGTTTGCTTTTCCCATGATGTTTCTTATCACCAAAATTCTAACCTCCCTTTGTCACTGTACAAAAGATTCATTATAGGCATGCTCACATTCGATTAATTTTCAAACTAAAAATGGTTGCAGTTCGGAATACCAGCAGACATTGCAAAAACGCTGGTCTGAACGAGTTTTTACACACGCTCAAGTAGCCTAAATAGGATAGGAAGATTAGGTTAGGTTAGGTTAGGACCATCAGGTTTGGAGGTCAGGTTTGGATTGGGTAGTTTTAGAAAATCACAGAGCAAAGGTGCCAACTCGTTCAGTCCAATGTAGGCAGGTATTCGAAACTACTCTGAAATTTCCACCCTGAAATTTCCTGACTGTTGTTCTGTTTGCGAAAATTCAATGACACAACTATAGAAAGCTTACCTGAAGTCCATCAAGCAGTTTATCAGGCAGCCTTCGAAGAACATTGTCAGAAAAATCCAACTTCTCCAATGGAAGCTTGCTGGCCATAAAGTACTGTCCAGGCAAAGTTGGCAGGCCCGAATGTGCTATGCTGAGTGACCTTAGGTCCATTGCGTAGGGAAGTAGAGGAATCTCCCCTCTGAAACTGACACCATCGCAATTCACATCAATTCCGCCAGAGGGGAGCGTGACGTCATCGCTTTCGAAATCGGGGCGGAGTTTGCAGAGGCATCGGCCAATCACAGAGAGGCCTGTGTCCAAATTCTCACACTGAACGTTTCCGTCGTCCAGGTCAGTTACGTCAGGGTCAAAGCTTGTTACGCAAGTCACCAGCACACAGCACATGATGTTGAAGCACAGATTTCGCCATCGAATATCCAACACCATTTTCCTGTGGAAATTCGCGTAACTCGAAATCATGGTTCCTGGTAGAAAATTGAACTTGTGCTTATAGGTTACAGGCCTAGAATAAAATTCTACAGAAAGGAAAGACAAGAGAAATGTCAATGACGGAAAAGAAATTTTGCCCGCTTAAAAACTTAAAATGTGTGAATTTACAAACAAAATCTCGTGCATTTATTTTCACAAAATGTTGGAAATTTCATTTCATTTTGTCACAAACATTTTGTCCGAGATCAATCACAAACATTTTGTCCGAGAAAGTGAAAATGAATGAATGGATCTAAATTTTCGGGGAGAAGCCCTCATCAATTTGGAATACAAAAACACAAAATATTCGGCATACGGCAATGAAATCACACAAAAATATCCTGAATGAGCTGATTAACATGCCGTTGCTGAAAGGTTGAGACCCTGAGAGGAAGATCAAAAGTATAGATACTTCTATGTTATTCGTTCCACGATAGTGGTGTCATTTTGTGTCATGGAGTGGAGATGCGTGCAAGGGTTCGTTTGCATCGTCCGTTTCACAGTTTTCATCAGTTCGCATGTTTTGTTGGCTGATTTCCGATATTTTTGCCATCCGATATTTTTGATTTCAGAATAGGCCTTGTCCTTGCATTAATCCGCCAGTTGCGATGGTGGGGGCAGGGATGCCACCCAGATTATTCACCGAAACTGATCAAAATTTTTTGCGCACCAACTTTAATTTGTCCACTGTTGATTACATTTCCATACCTATTTCTTCTTCTGTCAATGCACAGTGGGGACTACCTTCCCCTCCCATCCCAACTGCGGTCGTGACTCGCCCTTCCGTCCCTGCAGTGCAATCCAGTAGCAGGAACGGAATGGCGAGTTGCGTTCCGCCAGTTGCGATGGTGGGGGCAGGGATGCCACCCAGATTATTCACCGAAACTGATCAAAATTTTTTCCGCACCAACTTTAATTTGTCCACTGTTGATTCCATTTCCATACCTGTTTCTTCTTCTGTCAATGCACAGTGGGGACTACCTTCCCCTCCCATCCCAGCTGCGGTCGTGACTCGCCCTTCCGTCCCTGCAGTGCAATCCAGTAGCAGGAGCGGAGTGGCGAGTTGCGTTCCGCCAGTTGCGATGGTGGGGGCAGGGATGCCACCCAGATTATCCACCAAAACTGATCAAAACTTTTTCCGCACCAACTTTAATTTGCCCACTGTTGATTCCATTTCCATACCTGTTTCTTCTTCTGTCAATGCACAGTGCGGGCTACCTTCCCCTCCCATCCCAACTGCGGTCGCGACTCGCCCTTCCGTCCCTCCAGTGCAATCCAGCAGCACGAACGGAATGACGAGTTTCGTTCCACCAGTTGCGATGGTGGGGGCAGGGATGCCACCTAGATTGTCCACAAAGGCCAGTAAAAATATTTTGCACGCAAATTTCCCCAATGATATTCGTTTCGCCATTCTAAACTGCCAGTCCATTATGTCGTTAGACAAACGGGTCGAACTGTTGAATTTAGTTAAGTCTAACAGCGTTAGAATTGTTGTGTTAAGCGAAACCTGGTTGAGGCCCGACGTGAATGACTCGGAGTTATTTCCGTCAGATTTTGTTGTCTATAGATGCGATAGATCTGGTGTGAGGCCGGTGGCGGGGTACTTATCGCTGTTCACGAAAGCATAGCATGTCACAGTTGCGAGTCCTTTCTGAGCAACGACAGCAAGCTGGAGATAATTTGGTGCGCAATTTCCCTGAAAATCATTTTAAAACTTACCTCGCAGCAGTTTACTTGCCACCTGGACTCTCCTCCGATAGCCCGATCTTTGTAGATTTGTTTGATTCGATTAGAAATCATTTTACTTTGGGTATAAAATTCTGCTTTTGCGGTGACACCAATTCCCCAAATTATTTTGCTTCAACCCTGAACCAAATTTCTGTGCTAACTGCACCCATGCCCTTCAACAGAATGATAGATGCATTGAGGAGTTAATTAATACTTTTAGTTTCCAGCAATTAGTGAAGGAGCCTACTCGGATAACTCCCACTGCGCGTACCCTTTTAGATGTGGTCATGATTAATTTTAATTGTCCAAACCACAAAGTTACAATTGTTTCCCGGAATTTCTGATCACGAAACTGTGCTCCTTTTCTTCCGTTCTCTTTCTCTAAAAACCAAAAGAAAATTATCAAAACTTTCATCAACTACTCTGCTGTTAGACTGGCACAAGCTAAACCAAACTCTGTTGACAAACCCATGTTCTGTTCAGAACTGATCCTAAGTCGCACCGTTAGCGAAAACTGGTTAACTATTAAACACACGCTTCTAGCTATAAAGGACTCCCTTCCGACCAAAACTGTTAAAATTAGTCCAAAATATCCCTGGGTCAACTTCAAGTTAAACAAGTTGTTTCAAAAGAAAAGACGTGCCCACTCGAAACTCAAGCGCAGCGGCTTGCAATCAGACCGTGCCGTTTATGCAAATCTCCGTACGCAATGTGCAGATTTCAATTTTAAGTTATTTTAGCAATCAGACCGTGCCGCTTATGCAAATCTCCGTACGCAATGTGCAGATTTGAATTCTAAGTTATTTTATTCGTTCATAAATAGTTCCCTTGATGACAACTATTGTCGAAAGTTTTGGAAATATGTGAAGTCCATGAAAGGTGGCAGTGCAGTACCGCCACTATAGTTTCTGCAAGTGGACATTTGGTTTCAGATCCCCCAGAAATAGCAGCAATATTAAATGAATATTTCTCTGGAGTGTTCTCACCAAGCAGTCCTATTGACATCCGAATTTCTAACGACACTTTGGACGAAGATCCCTGGATGATTCCCTCCATAGAAGTCTCGGGGGTTTTTAAGCTTCTCAAGAAAATTAACCCCAAGAAGGCCATGGGGCCGGATGGGCTGCCGGGTCGCATGTTGAAAGAACTAGCTCCGTCTTTGTGCGTAGTTTTAGCTCCTTTCTTCTCCCTGGTATTACAGGTAGGGGATATGCCCATGGATTGGAAACGAGCCCTTGTCATTCCAATAAAAAAGAAAGATATGCCCTCAAATCGGCCATAGACAGTTACCGCCCGATCTCTCTTACTTGTATTTGCTCCAAGATCTTTGAGCAGATTCTTGCAACATTTATTCGCAAATTCCTTCATAGCAACAAAATTCTTCACCCAAATCAATTTGGTTTTCGTGAAAAAATGTCATGTGAGACTCAAGTGATACTTTTAGTTGATGAAATTGCCAGGAATATGGACAGGGGACATTGCACACATGCCATATTTCTTGATTTCCAGAAGGCTTTCGATTTGGTCCCGCACGGCCAACTCTTACGTAAAATGAAATCGATGGGATTTCCTGCATTTGCCTTAAAGCTCACTGCAAGCTTTTTATCTAATCGTTCCCAAATGGTGTCGGTTCTTACATCTATACCTCCACTGAAACGCCCGTCACTTCCGGCGTTCCTCAAGGCAGTGTTCTGGGCCCACTTCTCTTTTTGATATACAGTTTAAATAAAAATTAGCACTTCAGATGTCCACCAGGTTTGATCTTGAGGTTTCGTTTTTTTTTCATAACTGATTTTTTGCTCCACATTCATTCGCAGGCAGCGCCTTCGAGGCTGTAACGTGAAGCGAGATGTGTGTTTTTATTGCGGCAAGCTCAGCGGTGGACAGTAACCTGTTGACCGCTTCTCGTGCCGGCGTTTGACCGGAAGGCGAAGGCAGGCATGCCTTGTTCAGAATACCTGAATAATCGCGCCCGCCGTAAATGCGTTCGCTGCCTCGTTTGACAGGTCGCATACATGGTGTGCCGGTTGCTTGCTTGTGTGGTTGAACGTGTTCTTGGCACATGTTCACACTGTTTTCAGGAAAGCCACACCTTGCATATCCAGAAAATTGACGTTTGGGCTGCAATTTTAACGATTCAGTCATCGGTCTGTTTTTATTGAAGGGAACCTCAATGGAGAAAGGTACTCCAGGAGGAAGTGTTCCCATGAGTGCACCAGCTTCAGTGTCCTCTTCCGCAACTTCCTCAATGAGCAACTTCCAGTAATGTGGGTTGGCCGTGGAGGGCCAAAGTCGTGGCGCGAGGTCACCAGACCTGACCCCATGTGGGGACACCTGAAACCAAACGTGTACCAACAAGGCTCGTGCAAACAACTTAGAAGAACTACGGGCGGCCATTTTGAGGGTCTCTAATACCATCACGCCTGATATGAACAACAATGTATCACAAGAACGGGACAAGCGTGTGCACGATTAAAGTGTCGCTGCAGATGGAGCACATTTTGAGCCTCTGTGAAACACTGAATCGGGCAGGACGATTATTCCATCTAATGTGCTGCACCCAGTACCTTATTGCAGTGACTGGCTGATTGCCGAACTCATATCAGATTTGCGTCCGAGTTTTCTTCCGCATTGGCAGTTATTAAAGGCGAAAAACAATTGCATAAATGACCGGTAAATTCCTATTCGATCTGTATATAAACGACATAGTTGTCAATTTATCATCTGGTATACGGCTATTTGCGGACGACGTCGTAATTTACAGAGTTGTCAATTCCCCCGAGGACAGCTCACGCTTCTTCAGTCGGACCTCAACCAGGTTTCATCATGGTGTGACGCCTGGGGAATGCGTATTAATCCAACAAAAACCAAATACATGGCTTTCTGCAATCGCTCACCAACTGCCCGCAGGGATGTAACATACCTGATTAAGGACCAGCCCATAGAAAATGTCAACTTTTTCAAATACCTTGGTGTAATTATTTCTCATGACCTATCCTGGAAAGATCACATCAAATTCACCTGTTTAAAAGCAAATCGCACACTCGCATTCATTGGCAGGACCATGCGTTATTCCACCCAAGAGGCCAAGTTAAAAGCTTATTTATCCCTTGTCTTACCAATCCTTGAATATGCTGGAGCAGTCTGGGATCCATCAAGTCAGGAGCTTATCGCAAAACTTCAGGTGGTGCAGAGAAGAGCAGCTCGCATGATAACAGGTCGCTTCTCACGTGATGTCAGCGTAACTAAACTTTTGCATGATTTAAACCTTGATCCACTGGCAGCCAGGCGGAAGGTGCATAGATTAAACCTGTTTTGTAACATTCTTTCCAAATCCCTTAATTTTAGTCTACCTAACTGTTATTGTATAAAACCCAGCCAACGCAGAGCAGATAATGGCCTTGCTGTTTCCGCTCCGATTTTTAAAACGAATGTTGTCTTCAATTCCTTTTTTCCTAAAACTATCAGGGACTGGAATGGGCTCCCGTCGAGCTCAGAATTCATCACCCACGCACGCATGTCCCTTGGCGTCGCACCACAGATATGAGTCTCCTCTTCTCACTGTGACTGAATTGTTTTTATGCTTTGACTGTGTATTGCCGTTTCTCTTTCATCGCTTTTAATTACTTGACGAGGTAACCATATTGGTGTACCGATATCTCTGTTCGTGTTCTGTCTGTCACCAGTGCATTTGTGACAGTATTTGTGTCTAATAAAAAAAAATTTTATAATAAATAAATCCTTTGAACTATGGCGGAGTGCCCCTGCGGTAATCGCGGTAATCGCACAGTGCAACTACATGTAGCAATGGTTAGCCGGCCAAAATGGTTATAATTTCCCAGAGCCACTAACCCTAAGCCTAACCCCAAGCCTGAAAAAATTATTAATTCCATATTCAGATGCATCTTTCTCAGCGATGGAAAAGGAATACTGTTGTTGTTGAAAGAAATAAAATTTTCCAGCAGAAATATTTGCATGAAATTGGTTATTATTCGAGCTTAGGGTTAGACCTATAGGGTTAGTGGCTTTGGGGAATTCGGCCGTTCATGTTTGTTTCACGACAAGAAAGTGCCCCCAATCACGTTCGGTTTAGTTTATCATCCATATGACAACTAAAACCGAACGTGATTGGGGGCACTTTCTTGTCGTGAAACAAACATGAACGGCCGAATTCCCCAAAGCCACTAACCCTATAGGTCTAACCCTAAGCTCGAATAATAACCAATTTCATGCAAATATTTCTGCTGGAAAATTTTATTTTTTCAACAACAACATATTCCTTTTCCAT
>JASGXE010010388.1:0-14631 GCA_030068105.1 Sinentomon sp. SZTP_YWyxl | reverse complement strand
CCATGGCTTGTCGACCGAAGAGGAAATTTTGGTTCGGTGGCACCACGAAGCGATTCGATTTAATTTCTTTTTTTCGATGTCATGATTCGTCCTTATACGCACCTGCGGAGGAGGGGCATCTTCGTCGCCAACCGCATTTCCATGGAAACGGAGTCCACCAGGCGATCCGCGCTGGAAAGAAGTGGTTCGAAAACTGAATCCAACTCGGCGAATGCTGAACATGCCTCCACGTGTACAGCTAAGAAAGCTGGTCTAACGACACTTGTCAAGGCGAAGCTGAGGACCGCAGCAAACCCGCACGCAAAGATTGTGAGCAGCCCTGCCAACGCAAAGAGGAAGATCGTCGGCGTTGAGCTGACACATTCAATAAATCCAACATGCGTCAGGTGTGCTGTTTCTTATTTCCACCCGGCCGAGCCATTTCCAAAACTGAAATTACATCGGAACCGCCTCTGATCGGAAGCGCGCAGCTGCGTGCACACCGCGAACGAAAAACAAAACCATTCGCCTCAGCCGTGTGTATTGCGTGTTGCAGTCTTTTTGTCAGGTATCTGTCAATACCAACGATGGGTTCAACTGGAGAGATAATGGACGAAGCAGCTTGTATCAACAGTTTGGTGGATGGGTTCGCCCCTTGGTTGAGCGTTGAAAACACACGGTGCACACTTTGAGGCGCATGTGGGCGGTGTCACTTGGTCGCAGCGACAAATCACCATGGTAACCAAAGTGAAGCGAATGTATTGAAGGCAGCGAATCACCACAATGAGAAGAAACCGAAGCAAATTGAAGGCAGGCATTTCACTCGCGGCGGAAGATTTCCATGGCGACAAAGGATGAAGCTGAACCTCTCACCCACCACCCGAGAAACTCAACAGGTTGGCAGTGCTCACATGTTTCGCAATGGAAAATGTCCGACTTGCAGGCAGACATGGATGGCTTTGGCACATCGTGATCACGCCCGGCCTCTGCACAGAGTCGGAACCCATGTCTTGTGGTCTTCATTTGTGGCACCTCTGTGCTTGCTGCAATCGAAATTTCAAAGCATTACATTGGAAATGTCCACAAACTAACAAGGCCACCTGACACAACCAGTAAAACCACATCCGGCATTTTCTCCTGAAAGGTATGCAAACCTCAACAACGGTGGTACCTTTTTTCTGGGCCACGGTGTATTGAAACTCATCAAAAAACTCATTCCGTGCCCACCAATAGATGGTTAGGGTCAAGTCCTCCAATGTCTGGATTTCGAAGTGGTGAGGCCCCGCCCGCCGGTCACTCTTCATTTATCGATATCTCGTTGGTTTCACCTGTGTTTGCAGTATTTGTTTCAAGCGGAAAAATTCAGAACACAAAAAAGCACTGTCTGTCGACATTCACAGCAAGAGGCAAACACACATTTGCAGGGATAGCCAACGTTCTCTCTGGCACGACCGACACCGAGGCGATGCTTTTCGCTGTCGTTTTCCCAGATTTCTTAGCTGTATATCTTCTGAAACTCCTCACGACAAACTGCAATTTGCAATTACCTGAATGCAGGGGTATGCCTGCATACGAAATATTTACAGTCCCGTGGGCAGTTGAATCTCAGTTATGCCAGGTTGTGTTCAATGTGCAGAAGTGAATGAGCGGAAGATTTCCATCGGCGTGTTTGGTGATTCTGTACCGACACCAGTCGTTTCAGAGACTTGCGTGCGTATACATTATGGACCGTGGATGAGTTTGGGGTTTTTCCAGCGCTTGATGCGCACGAAGCATTTGGCATTTGGATTTGTCTCGCTGGTAAACTTCCGTTATATAACGTTAAAAAGAAGAAGTGAAGGTACAGTGCTTCGTTTAACATGGAGTCAAGTTTTATGATCATTGTTGATGATCACGCATGTTTTGTGATCATTTTTCAGCTTTGCACCATGGGAAGCTACATCAAAAACCCTCGATTTGTTCAGGAGAATTTTACGGACTCCTGTTCTGATCCATCTATCTCTGCAAGGACCGGAGGTCGTCATTCCCATGGAGCGGGGAACTTATGAAGTCAAACTCGGGTGAGCTGTTTCAACGGGGTTCATGTGTCTATTCTGTCGGAACACCTTGTACTTAGTCTCAGTATTGTACTTCCTGCATACGCATTCATCCTATCTCATATCTTCTACAATTCCATGCCATTCCTTTTTCACCTCCTCTCTCACCTCCATCTTATTCATTCATCCGCATTCCACTTATCTTATAGCGCCTACCTGTCTTTTCTGGCATCTGACCTCTGTTCGATCTCTCATCGCCTTCTGTCTCTCTTTGAATATTTCCTTTTTGCGATGAATTCGGTTTCCTCGATATCCCCATTTTTCTTGCATGACGAGTCCCCTCCCTCAGCTCTACCCAATCCTCCCGACGCCATTCCTCCCATTGCTCCCTCCAAAGCAGACATGGAAATGTCCACCTGCGAGAACTTCAATGACGGATCCTGCATTTCGGACACTGACCGCCTTTTACCTGCTTTACCGAATCCAGTGCCAAGCGACCTGCTACGCTTTATACCCAATGCCGATGGAGGCCCAAAGGGTTCAAACCCATGTTCAAATATTTTTGAATATAAAACTAAAACCGACTCTAAAAAGAGAGGAATCCTCCAACTTTTAAACGTCAACAGTCAATCTTTGTCATCTCTTTTCAAAAGAACCTGCTTACTTGACCTCATACGAAATGTACAAGCAACTGTTATTTTTGTAACTGAAACTTGGATAAGTTCAGGGGTGTCCAATGAAGAGCTTCTCCCCCCTGGATTCAGCTGCTATAGAACTGAACGCGAACCTCCTGCTCACGGTGGTGGTGTCTTAGTCGCAATCGACAACAGATTAAGTAGCACTCCCCTGCCTGAGAACTTTAACCTAGCTCTCAATGGGGTTATCGAGGTAACCTGGTGCCGTATATCTATTTCTTGTAATCCATTTATCATTGGTTGTGTATATATCTCACCATCTGCGGATGTCACTTCTTTGTTGGAATTTCGTCATTGTGTTTTAAATGTTATTAACCATGATATGACTGGGAAGGGAACAGGCATACATAGGGTCATCTTGGCAGGCGACTTTAACCTTCCCAATATCAATTGGTCCAACACAACGAACATAAATTCTTCTCCTCGGAGACTGAGTTTCTCAAGCTCATTGATGAGGCAGGATTTTTGCAACTTTTTCCCTCGCTATTGCCAAAATGGCACTGCCAACATTCTTGATCTGGTTCTTGTAAACTTTGAGCCCGATGAGAGTCACGTTTCAGTTATTCCTGGTTTAGCAGATCACATGGCAGTATCAGTTTCATTGATTCTTGAATCTGCAAACACCAGTTCCAGAGTATTTAAAACATCCACCACTTCTTTGTGCTTTGACCGTGTGGCCTGGGATGAATTTCGTGTCTGGCTCAATTGCCTCTTCCCCACTTTTCTCGAATTATCACACACTGAAAATTGTGACGTGCTCTGGAGTTTCCTCTACCAGGTACTGTCAGATTTTCTCAGCAAGGTGCCTTCCCGCAAGAAAATTCTTGACGTCAGATACCCTTGGGTGACAACAAAGTTGAAATCACTCATCAGGCTGAAACGCCGAAAATTTAAGGTTGCATGTTGCCACCCCACACCTGAAAACTGGAATAGCTATGTCAGTGCTCGTGAAAATGCAAAGTCCATGAATAATCTGCAATATTCATATTTCATTGATCGTTGCATGAAGACGCCTTTTGCACAGCGTTTTTGGACTTTCCTCCGCCAGAAAAAGCGTGGAACCAACATCCCTGTACTTATTGATAATGAGGGCAACCATCTCACAGAAGCAGTTGACAAAGCGGATATACTTGTCAAGTCCTTTCGAACTAACTTTAAGAAATCCACTAAATGTGCTCAAGTTTCAATCTCTAATTCAGTTACTCAGACAGAATCAGTTATTAGCCTTTTACTCGTCTGCCCATTTTGTAGACTTATCTCGTCTATGATGCCATATGGCATCATAACTTTTCAAGTCTGTCTGCTTCTGCAGCCTCATATGCAATTTTTGAAGTGTTTGGAACAACTCCTTTGAAGGCATATTTACTTCCGATGACACGTTTATTGCAAAGACCTGTACAAAGTCTTCATTCTGAGAATCGGAGTTGTACAACCGAAATCGTAAAAAATGATGAGAGGCGGTCTCCTTTGTCGGCGTGTCAAAGAGAACCGACCTGTCAATCAAGGCGCGAATTACCAACGATCCATCTTCACACTTCCGCCAACAACTTCCCAGAAATCCGATGAAAAATGTCATCAGATGCGGCCTGTCGGCGCCGTCAAAGGATTGAAAAAAAGTTTTCGAGATAAACGCACATTTATCTATTGATATTATTATTGTTTCCTATGTCGGCATGCCCTCTGTTTTTGACTTTGAACTTTTCCCGCCATTTTGGCATGGTCCCTGTATCTCGGGTAGGGATTGCTAAAGTGCCATTTTTTGAGAAACCGGCTGGAGATATCGAAAAAATAGGCCGGATTCCACCCAAAAAAATAGGCCGGATTCCACCCTTTGGGTGGAATCCGGCCTATTTTTTCGATATCTCCAGCCGCCCGGCAGGGCTTGGAGTGACATACCCCCCCAGGCTAAATTTGGCCTAGGACACTTTTTTCCCGCCCAAATATCGATCCTTTATGATGCCAAATGGCATCATAGACAGGACCCACCATTTCGGAGCAGCAGGCGAGCAAAAAACCCCCAAAATTAACCCCAGATAAGCCTGCTGTTCGCATGTCAATTTGACAGGGTTACAGTTGACACTTAGCAATACAATCTGGTGGCGTTTTCGACAAGATGTCAAAGTGGGGTGTCATTCCAAAAAAAAAAAAAAGTCATTTTTTAACACAATGCAGAGACGAGATTCGGTATTGTTTTCGTGATGCCATATGGCATCATAGACGAGATAAAGGTTAGTGAAGTTAATCCAGTTGATAGCTCTTGTTTTTTACCCGAGCGAATAGAATTCTTTTTCAGTAAAAAGGAGATAGAGCGTGTAATTACAAATCTCTGCAGCAAAAAGGGTCCTCGTCCTTGTCAAAACTCTTAAATATGAATTATGTAAATTTCTTGAAATTATCTTTCTTAAGATCCTGGACTCTGGCCAGTTCCCCTCACATTGGAAAGAAATTAATGTCTGCCCTGTTCCCAAAAAGGGCACACTCACTGATCCTGCTAATTTTAGGCCAATTTCGATCATCTCTGTTGCTCCAAAGGTTTTCGAAAAAATGTTGCATAACCTGATTTGTGAATACGTTGAAACAAACGGTATAATAAACTCAAGACAGCATGGATTCCGCAAGCATAAATCCTGCGAAACTCAGCTTATTGAGCTTATTTTTGATATAGCCAGTCACTTTGAAAAGAAAACTGTTACACACGCCATATTTATAGACTTGGCCAAGGCTTTTGACAGCGTTGATCACTCGCTCCTTCTTCGAAAGCTCACTCGTCTATCATTTCCTTTATTTATCGTCCAACTAATTGAGTCGTACTTGACACACCGCAAAGCCAAGGTCCTAGTTGACCATATCCCGTCTAGTGAACACATTGATTTTGAGTCTGGTGTACCTCAAGGTAGCGCCCTAGGTCCCCTCCTTTTCATACTTTATATAAATGATGTATTTGATACCGTTGATTGTGATATTAGATTATACGCAGACGACATAGTTCTATATAAGCCAATTATCACCGAAAATGATATCCTTGTTCTGCAGTCCAATCTGGACAAGCTCCATGTCTGGTGCAATGAATGGAGCATGAGTGTCAATGTTTCAAAATGTGCTTTTGTAAATTTCCACCCGCGTTTCTCATCCCAACCTCATGCTCCAACTCAATACCGTATCAATGAGCAAATTATCCCAACTGAATCTTCAGTGAAATATCTTGGTGTAAAACTGCATGAAAACCTTGAATGGAGCACCCACATAAACATGGCAGTTGGCAAAGCAAGGTTAGCGTTGGGATTCCTGAAACGCAATCTCTCGCACGCAGACAGCTCAGCAAAACTCCTAGCTTACAAGGCGACAGTCCGACCTCACTTGGAATTTGCTTCAACTGTTTGGGACCCATTCCTTGTATCCCATGCTGACATTATCGAGCGCGTTCAACGCTGCGCTGCGAGGTTTATTTTTAATAATTACCAAAGAACTGCCAGTGTCTCGCAAATGCTACTTGATCTTGGGCTTGATCCTCTCCACCTGCGCAGAAAGGAGAAAAGACTGGCATTGTTGTGTAAAATATTTCAAAGAAAGGCGTTAATTGAAATTCCGCAACAATTTTCACCGAAATTTCAAAACCGGCGTGCGCTGCATGACCTTCAATTCCAACTTCCTCTGATCAAGGCCCGCACATTCCAATTCTCCTTCTTCCCACGAACCCTGCACGACTGGAATAATCTGCCGAAAGATTCGCCTCTACTAAAATGTCCTTTTCCGCAATGAAAAATTGGGTCTGCCCTTGATAAACTGCTTTTATTGCTAATTTCCTTTTAAGTAATTGTTGAATAAATGATTAGTGTCGATTGAACCAATGTATGTTAATTTTGTCATTGTATGTTTGGATGATTGATTATGAATGTCTCTTTTGTACCAATCTTTTGACAAATTTGCGAAAAAATTAAGCAAATAAAATAAAATTGAATTGAATTGAATTGAATTAACTTTCTGTGGATATCGCACCGCCGTCCGCCATTCACTCGCGTGTCTTTCGACGCGCTTCCCCCTTTAAACGCCGCAATCCAGCGCACACATTTTGGTCTTATTTCTGTTCCCATATTTGTGTTGCGATTTGCTGACTGGTGAACGGGAAAGTGTGTGAGAGAAGTTGGGTGAAGGGTGAATTAGCGATCGATGCGAGCGACAGTGCGTGTGGATCCACTGTGTGTTGGAGATGTTGAATCATGGCTGTTCGGCGAATTGCAAATATTGAATCAGTTGTCTTGTGGTGCGTTCTTCACTGCGAACAGGGCGAAAATATGGGATACTTCGTAGAATAGGGAGAATTTTTGGTTTCACGTGAAGGGCGTGTTGCCTATTGAGATTTCAGGGCCCGCTGGGTAGAATTGCCCGGAGGAGGGAATCAGTCATTGTGAATGCCGTGAGTGTGAAGAGTTTTTGGAAGTGAGAGGAAAGCATTGAGGAGTAAATTGAATGTGGTAAGTCAGAATGTGTTGCGCGTGGTGGAAGCATTCGCACGGTTGGTGGAAAAATTGCGCGAGAGGATGGATATGTGCTCGAACAGGATGATGCTTGTGGAGGGAGGTGAATAAAGTTGTTCCCCCACACAGAATTTCGACTTGAAATTAGACCAGTTAATTCGTTATGTTTTGAGCGTTGTCTGTTTGAGTGTCAAATGTTGATGTGTCTCTTAGCGTTTTCAAGTTTCCGCCAATTTACTAATTGAGGCATGCATGAAGTTGGCACCCCACAGTGGAATTTCAGCTTCAAATTGGCCTGTAAATTTGTGCTATTTTTGGACATTTTTGTTCCCGCTTCACAAAGTTTGTCCCAACAACCGCATTCACGCAGCAACGAATTTACTGATTGAGGCATGTATGAAGTTGGCACCCCAAGGTGGAATTTCAACTTCAAATTGGGCCTATAAATTTGCGCGCTTTTTGTACATTTTTGTTTCTGGCTTACAAATTTTGCACCCAACAACCGCATTCACGCGGCAACCAATTTTCACTGATTATGACGCATGGATGAAGATGGCATCCCACGGTGGACTTTATTATTTGTATTTTTAATTTTCAATTTCAGGGAAGCGCATAGAGAAGAAATCAGCCAAATTTGTGATGCCGTTGGGGCGATAAAATGCACCTTTTGTTTTCAGTTTCTGTATAGGTTGAGAATAATTGTTCAGAAAGTTGCAGAAGACATTGTTGCTGGATGACGTCATGAAGACCCACTCATCCAATGTCTGGCTTCTTTTCCGAGGAAAAATAAACCTTTTTGGCACTTTCATTACAGGCGCTGCACAGCTGAGTGCACTTCCATTTTAGCATGATCAGGGCAACAAGGTGGTGGCCAAAGATATTGCAATCAATTGATGTAAAAGGCCGTTGATATCCATGCCAGTAAGCTGCTGCGGTATCCAGCTGCAAATGATGGCCGTACAGCGATTATCGATTGCAAATTTTCCAACAGCATCACGAAAATATTTGAGCAGGCGGCTGGAAGACACCAGAAAAAGTCACCAGAGGTGACTTTCTGGTGTCTTCCAGCCGCGACTGCCGCCGTTTGTATTAAACAAAGCATTTTAAAGAACATATGTTGTTTGTTTACTTTGTGAAAACCCTTTTTATTTTGTAACAAGTCCTTCATTGCGTGACATCCTCAAATGACATTCCCGCTTTTTCACTCTGGCAAAAAATCTTGGGACATTAGGAGCTCAGTTTCAACTGGGGGTGGCGCTGTTAAAAACACATGGCTCGTATCCTGCAAAACGGACTACATTTGTTTTGCATTTAACTGAAGAAAATGCATTAGTTTTTGATTGCGGCCGGCGACTTGGCTGTCGGAATTTCTCGTATATGAACGAAGGTCTTTTGAGTGACCATACAGTAGCACACGTGTTTCATATTCCAGCGGAAGGCTTTGCTCTGGGTGGTGATGGCATATGTGAACGATGGTTGAATGTTTCTTGTGTAGAGAAAAATTCATTCTCAAACTAGTTTGCAAATGAAAGTTTGCGATGCCATTGGACTTGAACCACAGAGTGGATGAATTCGAAAGGTGTGTAAAATTTTGGGGAATTGTTCATGTCAATTTCAACAAAAATGAACACGGACGTTTTTCGAAAACCCCCTCCTTCATGGGTTTTTGTCCACAACAAAAGTTCCGGTTGCCATGCATGGCAATTGCCTAAAACTTCGATTACCCTTTTATCTTGCTGGCTGCTGTATAGAATACCATTGTAGTTGGAAATTTTTACGTTTTCTTTCCTTCCCTTTTTACATAGCAAGTCTGAATCGGGAGAACTTTAAAGGTTTCCTTTTATTACCATTATCCAATGAAAATTATCCATCAGAAAAATGAGATCAGCAAGTGATCACAGATTTTATAACAAGGGAGGGGTAGACATTCGAACAATTATTTCAAACTGCAATTATTGTATCCAACTCCAACAATTTTCCTACTGAAGTAATTACATGGGTCGGAAACAGGTCTTACTCGTATTTTGAAAAGCAACATATGTTTGACTCGCAACCCTCCATTGCTTGTATAATGACATGTGAACCTTTTTCCGACCTTTTGGTACTCTGTATATTGATCATATTGGGAGATTGTTGGAGTTGCTTTCTTTTTTGTACAAGTCGTGTTCCTTTTGACTGCAGGATTTTCACTGCGGCAGGAACGTCCTGCCAGCACATGAAAAGCATGTGGCATTTCTATGTGCTTTCGTTCGGATATGGTCACTGTGGAGAGACGGTGCTAGCCACGTTGCGAAGGACGCTCCTGCTATACGCTGCAACGCCATGCTCCTACCACAGTGGATAACCATGTTGCTGCCACTGTACGTTCCTGCCATGGTGTTACGAACAAACCGCATTCCCGCCAAGGTATGGAATTATATTCCTACCAGACGTTCCAGCCACGTTGGAAGTTCACGTTCCCGCCACAGCGGAATAACACGTTCCAGCCACGGTGGTATGCCACGTTCCCGCTACAGTGGAATAACACGTTCCAGCCACGGTGGTATGCCACGTTCCCGCCACAGTGGAATAACACGTTCCAGCCACGGTGGTATGCCACGTTCCCGCCACAGTGGAATAACACGTCCCAGCCACGGTGGTATGCCACGTTCCCGCCACAGTGGAACAACACGTTCCAGCCACGGTGGTATGCCACGTTGCTGCCACAGTGGCCAACACCGTGGCGCCACTCCGACCATATCCAAGTCGCAGCCACGTGGCCACGCCACGTGTTTTCCACGTTCCGACGGAACGTTCCTGCAACGTTCCTCTGCTACCCGGGAAGCAACTGTAACAGACCCCCCGATGAAAAAAAATCAGGTCAAGAAGAAATTTGGAAAAGTGAAACTGAGCCAGTTTGGCAACATTGAACAGTTAAGACAAAAGGTTGAAAGGGGGACCTCGGATCAAGTTCTCGCAGAATCAGTGGCATGAACTGTCAGTGAAAAATTTCAGAATATCTTTTCGAAGTGCAGTTTATGATCCAGCACCTTGATCTCCAGCACGTTAAATGCGGAACTGGCTGAACAGCTGGCTGACAGGCAAACAGGTAAACCTCTGGATAGGAATGAGATCCTTTTCATTTATTGATTGACATTTAATTTTTGTCAAAGGGTAGACCTGCACAGGGAGCGTATTGAAGAGCAAAAAATCACGCTCGTTTTTTATCGCATAAAGTGGACTTCTGATGACATCGAGAAAGCGGCATCTCTTTGGAAAGTATTCCTGCTTCGCAAGTCCTGTACAGCTGCGCAAATCATGCTACTTATACGTTGCATTCTATACCACTTCTTGACTTAGTCAATCCTGCAAAACGGGTTAAGAGGGTGAAGCGTCGACCAGGGATTCAGTATTTCTTTCTTAGAGTTTTGACTGTGAGTAGAGTGGATCTATAACCGATTTAGACAAACTTTGAATCCTGCCGTTCAATGCGATGGCAATAATTGATGGCATGGCTGTGCATTTTGATCATGAGGATGGAAGTGCAGGTGGTTGTATTCGTATGGCAATGGATTTGGCAGCTAACTGGAAGCAGGCAATTTTTGTGATTTCGAACTTCAGATGACTTGAGATTTTTTGAAAGAGTTTTTTATTGCTTTCTCAGATTAAAATGGGTTTCGTGCGGTTGGAATTGTTTCTGGTGTGGATGGAAAAAATGGCACCACCCGTGAAATTATTTTAGGAATTGATCTACACCTGAAAGTAATTGGTTTGGAAATTTTTCAATTCCCCAGTGGATAGTTGTAGATATTTCAGATTTTTGCTGATGTAGTTGGACCGCACATGTTGAAACTGCTTCGCAATCATTTCATAGGATTCGGGATTTGTTCACGACATAGGAGAGAAGTAGAAGCCGAATAAGTTACGATTACCATCGAATGCTGGAGAAAAACTCTGCCGAAGTGAAGATGAACCACGGACTGAAATGGTAACGTGTTTTTGTCGTCTGCCAAGGATGATAAAAAGATTGTCTTCCAACAGAATTGTCATTGGAAACCCTGCAGCTTTGGCGTAAATCAGCTTTGAATGGAAAATTTCTTAAACGAGCTTCGAGGAATTGGACGCTTTCACAAGCCCATACCAAATGAATTAAAGTTCCGAATGCTTCATCTCTTATTAGAACGACTTTGCCATCAATTACCGTTTAGTGAATTGTTGAGGGAGCTGGAAGATCTGTCTATCTGTTGTAGACAGCAGCAGCTCTGCTCCTGGGGGAGCAGCAGCCACGCCCTTAAACTTGTCAATCTTCGACAGAATCGGGGGGACCACATTGAACCGAATGGGGGTCCACCGTCAGGTCCTTCTAGAGCTTTCACAATCTACAGGAAAGGAACACGCGTTTGAGTCGTCATACTCCAGTTGTCAAGAATTGCGATATCTATTGCGTGGTTCATTGCATTTGAAGCTCGGAAAATGCTTGGCTCACTTGCAAAAAGAACAACTGCACCCAGGGGAACCCGACAAATCCATTTTCTTGCAGATCACACTGTTGCACGCAAACATGTCAGATCATTTGAATGTTTCGCATTCACGGATTTTAATTGACCTGTGCTTCTGGCGTTGCAGGATGGACGGAAGGCAAAGCAATTGAAGTGCATGACTTTTCAATTCCATCAAGACCATGACCAGGGAGGGGACAATGCCATTTGTAGAAGGTATGCATTTTCAGACTCACGCAAACCCAAACCTGACCTCCGTCAGGGATATTCCACACCGCATTCAAACCGAAAAGAGAGTCGACCACTACTGCACCTTCCTTACTCCTCTGATGAAAAGATTCCGATAAACAATGCTCGGCATCAATGAAGTCACTGAGTGATATCTAACGACACAACTGGGATTTGAAATGTCGCAACTTATTGGTGGATGTCACAAAATTTCGCAGCCTGGTAGTCGGTTTGATTTGCCTAACCTTTTACAGGTCTCATCCAGCATGTGAGCTGCCACTTAGAGTCGCCTTTCGTTTTGAGGCGCGCCTGTAAAAAAAGCTGCCATGTGCTTTCAGCGTGAGAATTTTTGTTTCTAGTTTATTCAAACCAAGTGTGCTTCATTGAGCTTTTTGCACAAACAATTTTCGACTTGTCAAAAGGAAAAAAGATGAATAGAAACTATATTTTTTGAAGACGCTAACTTGCTACAATGCAAACTCTTCACATTTGATCACACAATTTATCTGCTTATTTACGCAATAAGCATTAATGAAAATAATTTTGGCTCTTTTTGCAACTATACGAGTATGAGAGCTTTTTTATACTGGTTGAATGCTGAAGAGCATACGGAGTTTTAATTATTCCTCTCTGGGGTATCCATATGTGCAAATGAAACCTTTATGATGCCCGTCTGAAAGCTTTCAATTCAGAGCCGTTGTTGACAAACAAGAATAAAATGCAGGGGGGTTGAGGGTATTTCCAGATATTTCCACACACTTACTGACGCGTTCCTTGCATGCCCATTCTAAAACGCACCACAAATGTGCCCGTTCACATCAAACTAAACTCTGACAAATATAGTGAGGGATCGATATTCCAAAACTATTCCTCTTGGGGGCCTTTTGGTGTAGGCTATATATTCGGTATATTTTATTTTTCTCATAAGCCCCCAAGGACACACCCCAAAGAAAATATTCATTGATAAAAACATATGTTACGACGACAGAAATTCCTAACAAGGGTTCACCAACATCCCCCAAAATGGGTCACTAATAGATGTTTGTCGGGTTGTCCTAAAGATATCGACTCGTTGGGAGAGGTGTTATTTAAAGACAATCGGTTAATCATATTTCAGCCACTTGAAATCTGATAACCAGCCGCTGCACTTGAAAAAAATGACCTACGATTCTCATCATACCACTTGAAATATGGACTCCAAAATGCACGAATTGATATGATATTTCTGGGATCTTCCTTCGTGAGGAAAAATGCCATCATGTTCTATGCGAGTATTTCTGAAATTTGACACATCAGTAGCCTAATTTTACAGCCCATGCACATGCATGCAAGGCAGACCATTCGTGTTATAACTATCCCCAATAACTCTAATCAAACAAGACTAAAACACAGCAAAGTGAAAATTTTGTTCAAATATCTGGAGAAAGTTTTGGGATCTCGGATCAGCACATTAGTCCCGAAGCACATGTCCCAATTATGGTTTCGAAAGACTTTGTGCTGGAGAAAGTCACAAAAAAGAGGCGTATACCGAACTGTGGACAGTCGCAAATCCACTTCAAAGAGGCCAATTTTGCGGAGTTTTACGCCCCACATTGTAAAAATGGGGAATCTATACCAGTCACTGATTAAATCGATTTGGGCAGTATTGGGAGCTCGACAGTGAATTGTGTTCCATCACAAATTTATTAAGTAATCACCTTTTGTCGAGGTCTTAGAAGTTTCAGACGATTTCCTCCATCTGCTAAAAGTTCTTGCTGAGCAAAATTGGGCAGAATATGACTGAACGCGGTTTTTCAATGGCACAAAAACTCTTCTTTTGGCTTCCATTTAAAAACAGTCGTTGCCATAAAAAAAGAAAAAGAAACGTTTTCGCTGCACTCCCGTATTGAATTAAAAGCTTCTGAGGTCTCCTGTTTTAAAGGCACTGTTTGCTTAATAAAATGAAACAATTTTCTACTGATCAAAAAATAAACTGCAACAAAATACGTACGTAGATGCACTATTATGACGCTCTTACGACCTTTCGACCAGATTTTCACGCGGAATTAAAACAATTTTCTATCAGGAGCTTTTAACGCGCAGGGTTTCATAAATCTATAACTGCACAATGACAACAAATGTTAAAAAAAAAGTAAACTTGATTAACAATAATGGCCCTAATACTGCTGATCGGAATTTCGTCTCTATACGCATGTAGCCTATCGTTTTAGAGGTGATAGCAGAAAAGGTTTAGTTGTTTTTGGCTAATGACAAGGCGAAATAGTTGGTTTTGGCTAATTGTAGGGCGATAACATTCCATTTTGGAAGTCATTGTACTGCTGACACTCACACCCATAATACACTTTCTCCGTCAGTTTTTGCGCATTTTTTTCGCATTTTTCGGTATTTTTCGTCCTGATGGAACATCCTTCGTGCACTACTTTCCGACGGAAATTTTTGCATACACGTAGGTACGTTTCGTGAGACATGGCACGAAAATCCAAAAGTATCACACACCGAGAACCAAAGAAAGCATTGTTCCTGATGGCAGCTTTCCTCTGCCATGCACCCGAGGATTTTCAACTTCCATTTGTCTCTTTCTTCTTTATTTTTTCACTGTTCTTTTTTTTTACTTTTTTGTATCTTTGTGAAATGGTTGGCAGTCCCATCAACGGCATGCTGTAAAATATGCCGGTGATTGCGACGAGCAGTGACGTTGGCGCCTTCCTAAATTTGGCGACTTGGAATTTGAAGTTAAATT
>JASGXE010010387.1:0-14546 GCA_030068105.1 Sinentomon sp. SZTP_YWyxl | reverse complement strand
TTCAGCAGTGAAATTACTGTGATCCACCATTAATTTTTTACAATATAAGCGCTGTCTTTTTAAAGGAGAGGTATCTCAATATCGCTTGCATTCAATCGGGATTTATTTGCATTCCACTGAAGAAAATGAAAGAGCAACCAAGATTTTACTGGTGATTGGCCAGTAAAAATGGATGTCCCCAATAAAAAATCCATGGGTTGGGGTTCTAATTCTGCGTTTGCCTCACATAAGATTTTCCTGGTGCCGCACCAGTAAAAGTAGGAGGCGACGACAAGGAATTCATGCGTTGGCATTGTGGTTTTATTTTGTTCAAACCGAAAATAACGTCTGCCGCAATCGAAATATACCATACCAATGGAAGCAAATTTACTGTTGAGGGACAGTAAATTTCTAAGCACAGAAACAGGGAAACGGGATGACGCCCACTGTAATATCTGCAGCTGCATCCTGATATATCACGTGGCAACAGCAGCAATGTTACGGTTGCGGTGCTGGAAAATCGGTCCTCCTTTCTTTGAAATATTGCTGCCACATCAGAGATTTTACTGGTGCCAACAGTAAAATAGGAAGGAAAATGGCGGTCCATAGGCGATTCTTTTCGGAATTTCAAACCACGGGGCAATTCAATTCCCCATCTCCCATTGCGCTGCAAAACGCATTCCATGAGGGAATGCGATTTGCTGCAGTCAAGAGATGAGGAATTATTTCATTGTCCCATGGTTGAATTCCGAAAAGAATCGCCTGTGGCCCGACATTTCCTGTAGATTCGGTGCCAAATGTAAAAATCGGATTATCTTTGCCTTTAAAATACTTTCGAGAATTTACTCATGCCAAACAGCAAAATAACGCCCGAGGAATGGGAAAATCTATTTCCTCTTCTCTGTCACTCAAAACATTTGGCAGTAAACTTGCCGCCAAAAGTGGGAAAAACATCCTTTCAAATAACTGGCGGCACTTTCATTGCAATTTTAGTGGCAAATACATGTGTGGGATCTGATTTGCACTCACCACAGTCATTCCCAGTTTGATAAGCGTTTCACAATTATTGTGAGAAGCGGCCATGATGTCTTTGGTGAGAAAGAGCACAGTGCACGAAATGAAATCACTTCAGAAAAATCTGAGAATGACTGTGGTAAGTGCAACAAACATTCTTGACAGTGACAAAAAAGCAGTCGCATTGGGCCAATCGCCAAACCATGCTGACACGTTTGTAAGCAAATTCTGGTAGGTACACTGTGGACGGGATCACTAAAAAGAGGAATCCTGGTTTCATTATTGTGAGCCAATGGTCCCAAGGCAGAGGCAACCCTCTCCATCACTCCCACCCTACAAAATGCACAAGCAGCTGCCATTCTCTGGAAAAACTTGTCATTTGCAGGCAGTGCTTAAAAAGACCAGTTTTCTAGAAACCCCAGAACAAAATGCAAGAGGGTTGGAGTGGTGAAATAAAGTCCGATGGACAACAGACGGATGCAAATTAAAGGTCCATGGCCCACCTTACCCATAAGTCATCCCTGATCTGGAGAAAAACACAATTCATCGTACTTTCTGGATGCACCTCGTATGTCAATTTTATGCATGTGTGTGCCAATTCGCTGGAATTCCCGGTGTAATTTTGTAAACGGTAAAATTTTTATTTTTTCCTGAATCTCAATAAAGGGGTTCGAACCTCAAATTGGACTCCAGGGCTAACAAATTCAACAAGAATTTTGCATCACCTGAGTAATTCGAATTGGTTTACCCATTGAATTGTTGGCAAAAGTATGCCCTTCTCTGATGCGTCATTTGGAGGCACTTTCAAGGCAATACACAGAGATGATGGCCTAAAGAGAGGCTGGGCAGGTGGCAGTTTCATTATTTAACGATTTGTCAATGGGAGTACCTAAGCCAGGATTCCATGAATGTAAAATAGCAAAGGAAGAAAACATTGTAGACTGTACAACAATTCTTTTAATTTTCTGTTGTGCTAAAGAAGCAAATTACGACAATCGTGGAAACAAAACGCAAGAAAAGGAAAAAAAAAAAAGATCATGACAAAAACATTTGCAAAGCAAAATCATAAAAACGGACAAGCCCATCTCTATCCGTAGTATATCATCGGAATGTTCACGCCTCATCTGAGAGAATGAAACGAGGCCAGCAGAATGAGGGTATAATGCATGGCTCCTTTTATGACAAATGATGTGTCATTTTTTGTGACGTCACTCGGATGAAGTTTGCGAGTGATGGAAATAGGTAGTGACGTCATTGTCATAAATAGCGACACGCGTTTTGTCACTCTGCCATCCGAAAGACATGGCGAAAGACATGTCGGTGGAACAATTGCCTGCATATGAAGTGCGCTTGGAAGAGCATCTGGGTGAGTGGAAAATTGGCCAAGTATGTCTCAATCCATGGGATTGGCCAGGTATATCTCAATCCAGCCAAACGGGAAAAAATTCTTTGACGCATCTCTTCATGCATGAAGAGATGCGTCAAAGAATTTTTTCCCGTTTGGCTTGCGCACTCATGCATCTTTTGATGACAGGTTCGAGTTTGATACGATAGGATAATCCAAATGCGGTTGTTAGAAGCTACGTTTGGGCCCTGTAGGCTAGTTCTTATGCTTTTTTACCCAAATGCTTAAGGTTATGTTATTTTTATCGTTATAGAATGATTTCCCATGCAAATAAAGAGGCACGCAAAAAGAAATAAAAATAAAAAAATTCGGGTGGCATAAGTGGTCCGAATGTCTTTTAGATCGGATGTTGCTAAAGCCTTGAATAGTCTGTCCAATCTATAACCTAGAGTGGCCTTTTTACCCAACCAAACCGAACCCAATTCTGGGGACTTGAAAACATTCGGACCATGGTAACCTGCGTTCCGATAAAATTTGCGACGCGTTCTTGCATGCTGCCCCAAATAATATGTGAGAAAAAATCTGCAGTTCAGAAAAAGCTTCAATTTTCAGGGAGTGTTCTGCATTTGTTTTATTTGTGATTTTATTTTTCGAATAAGTTTGCGCTGCCGAGCAAATATTCTCCCTACAAAGCAGTGCGTCAAAACATCAAAGACATAAAAACAAACATGATCAAACAGTAAAAGCGCATCCGTGCGATGGTTGTCGTGGTGTATCAAGCAACGGAGAGTTTGAGGGAAGGGGATTCCACTTCCGTATAGTTCGAGGAAAGAATTAACTAAAAAGGTGATGGTTCTAATGATTGCGAGATGAAAAAACCGTGTTATGCGCCGGGGATGCATGCATTTTGAAAACTGGCCAGCTAGGGAGCTGAAATGGTTGAAACTCCGGAAAATGGACAATACGTAGTCACCGACATTGAACCTAGTGCGTAGCGCGTTGGATCCTCTCCCAGGACGAGGAGTGGCAGCAAGATGGGGGTCCCAAATTGGGTTGCCTCTCTAAATCCCCAAAACTCAAATTTCCCGAAACAAAAATTTCCTGAACTGGATTGAACGAGGTCCGTAAACAGTTGGTATGGCATTACAAAACGTCGAATTACATTTGGTAGTCCTTCAAAACGTCGCATTACATTCGTGGTATCCCGGTTCTTGGATTCCCGTTTCTTGGATGGACGTGGTAATGTTAACTACAGCATCAGAGTTTGCGTTTTTTAACGCAATGAAAGCTCAGGTTAGGTCAGGTCAGGTCATGACAGGTCAGGTCAGGTTAGGTTAGGTTGGGGAAGGTTAGGTTGGTTAGGTCAGCTGGTATTTTGTTTTGAAGCCGCATTTTCGCTCGCTGAAATGACCAATACCACTTCATCCAAGAAACGGGAATCAAAGAAACGGGCTAGCGCCATTACATTTGGTAGTCGATCAAATGGTTGAAGTTGCAAAAGGTCGAATTACAAAACGTCGCATAATTTTGGTAGTCGATCAAATTGTCGAAGTTACAAAAGGTCGAATTGCAAAAGGTCGATTTACATTTAGTAGTCGTTCAAATGGTCGAAGTTACAAAAGGTCGAATTTCAAAACGTCGCATTATATTTGGTAATCGATCAAATTGTCGGAGTTACAAAAGGTCGAATTGCAAAAGGTCGAATTGCAAAAGGTCGCATCACATTGGGTAGTCATTTTGGTTGAACTTTGATCTCGATGCCCCCGATGCAGATCCTGCCCTCCTGCATCCGACGCATATTATTATTATTATAATAGGCAAGTTAGGCTAACCTAACCCAACCGAACCCAAGCTGATCTTCATCAGAAACGTCGAATGCGCCGGACGTATCGGCGTCCAATGCACCCTAACCTGCAATGCATCGGGTCGGATGCATCGGAAGCGTCATATCATCGGATGCAGCGTAAGGATGCATCGGTAGTCAGGTAATAGCCTGTAATCAGCACAAACTCACATCAAGCAACCACAAGCAACTCCAAGAAACACGCACACTAATCGAGGATGTGATCGAACAAAAAAGGGAGAAATCCACCCACTGCTGTGCCCGGCCAATCGTCCTGCCAAATCGACGGGCCCAAGCTAGCTTGCACTTCGGCGGCCAGACTGAGGAGCGTCAATAAAAGAAAGTTTTGGGCCCTTTGAACAAAGCGCGGAAACGACCACATTAATGCGAAAGTCTACAACCGTCAAAGAGGAACGAGACAGCACAAATGCAAATGCTGCTATTGATGCGATTTCATTGAGAGACATCATCAGGCCATTTGTCAAGAGAACATGCAAATTTTGTAAACTCCAATAATTAACCAGAAAAGGGAAACATAGTTTGGGAAGATTGCCTTTTCGTTGGCAGCAAAACCTGGCCTCCTTGACAGACCTCTTCTTGGCCCAATTCAAGTTGCCCGATTGAGAAAAAACTATGCAGGTATCAGACCTTTTGCATATTAGCACAAAAACACTCTCACCTGGTGAACTCTGTTCAGCACTCACAAAGAAAGCAAGCACAACGGATTCCATTCGCAAACAGATTAGGTATTAACAACGAACTCGACAGTCGACACCCAAATGTAATGCGACCTTTTGCAATTGACCTTTTGTAACTTCGACCATTTGATCGACCACCATATGTAATGCGACGTTTTGCAATTCGCCCTTTTGTAACTTCGACCATTTGAAGGACTACCAAACGTAATTCAACCTTTTGCAACTCGACCTTTTGCCTAATGCGACGTTTTGTAATTCGACCTTTTGCAACTTCGACCATTTGAACGACTACCAAATGTAATGCGACCTTTTGTAATTCGATGTTCTGTATGTGAACCGATTAAACTCGTTCGGGAACTTTGATACTTTTGCCTCAAAATTGCCGAACCAGTTCAATCCAGTTCGGGAAATTTGAGATTCGGGTATTTTGATATTCGGGGATTTACTCGTATAGAGACGACACGCCAAATTGCATGGGCAGGACCAAGGACTTGAAAACGGCATGGTTGGCTGATAGGTTATACTCGTATGCTTTCAGGTTTCGTTGAAGAGCACCCAAAGTGCGACGAATTTGCAAAAATTAATGGTAAGGCCCAAATGTGTCACACAATCAGCAGGATTGAGGGTAGTGCCAGCATTTCCGGGGGCAATATTGTTTTTTGAAGAAGACCAAACAGCATTTGTCGGATTTTCATGCCCCATCATTTACACCCGACCTTAATTTGCAACAGATCGGCCTGAAGAAGGGATGTGACGACCGATGAATTAAATTTGAAAACGTTTTCAATTTAAGTGTTGCCTACGAAATTCATCTTTTAGTCTTTCACTCTTCTGCAGGCAGTATAGAGATAAAGTGTCGGGTACCCAAAAGCGCCAGATTGCAACAAACAATGAAGATAAAAGTGCCGTGGTTACATTCTGGATAAAAACAAAAAATATTCAAACACCAGCATTTTTGAACGCATGGGGAAGGCCGAGTCATCGTTGAAGAGGATATCTTCATTCTTTGCAAATTTTTGTCGAACATATTCCTGTTTGATTTATTCAGGCCACAAATTGTGTTTGTCTGAATGAATCAAATTAGAATTTGTTCAACAAAAACTGAAAGCTTTGAATATTTCGATTCAGCTATTATGGATCGATTGGCAGCAGACAAGCATTTGACTACACACAAAACTACTCTTGCGACACAAAAACATTAGAGACCCATTTTATGGGTGTTCGGAAATTCGTGGGGAAAAAGTGTACGGACGTGCTCCACATGACCACACAAATTATTCAGTGACCAAATCTGCTCCGACCCTCATTTCCCGGATCTGGAGCCCCAAAGTTCCCAAAATTTGATTTTTGGGAAAGCTCTGGGACTAATTGCGTCGTCGATGAAGGTCCCAGGTTCTTGCAAGTTGGTTCTGCTGCTGAAACTCTGAAGAAAACATTCAGTGATCAAATGTGCTCCGGTGCCCCAATTTGCTATCATGGACACCCAAAAATTCCATCAGGGGAATGGAAAGAAATGTCAGTGGGCCGACTTGGGATGATTTTGGGTATTATCGTCGCTGGACTTACTGAAATGGGTGACATTGCATAAGTGTGAACTGCCACACGTTCCCATTGCAAATAAGCAAAAAATTTCAGGAATCAAGGGTATTTCTGAATCTGGTAAGAGAGCCCCCAAAATGGCTAAATTTGTGGATTTCAGTGATCCAATTTGGGGCGGAGAAAAAAAATTTTTTCCTTAAGTTTTTTTAAGTCAATCCAAAATGGCCGAACGTGGTAGTTCGTGTCCATGTTATGCAAACCCATTTCAGTAGTCCAGCAACTAGAATATCCAAAATCGCAGCCTAATCTGAAAAATAGCCCAACTGAAATTTCCTCCCCAGGTGGATTTTTTGGGAGGCCATAATGGCAAATGGAGGCACCGCCGGAGCACATTTGACCACTGCATATTTTGCCCAAAGTTTGTTCAGAAGAATCCACTCGCAAGGTAGCCACCTGTATCGTAAATTTGGATTGCCCGATGTTTGGAAATCAAAATAAAGATCTCGAAATTACGCGACAGTTTTACAAGACAAGGATTCTGGTTATATAAAAGGTTTTCAGAGGTCACCGCGAGCGACAAAGTCGAAAATGGTGGGATGTCAAGTGAAACACAATCACAGAAAGACGCGCGCGGCACTGAACTTGGATGATTGAGCAAGGTACACGTAAAAATGCGTGGATGGCACATTCCTCGTGAAGATTTTCACACATAATGCAGATATCGTGAGTTCACGATTAACCGTTCCCTCACACTATGAGAGAGAAGCTGCGATTATCTTTCATGCGGTGTTCTTCAGATTGATTTCTGTCTGATTTCGTGATTGCTGCCGTTGTACACTTTTCCCGTCTCCATTCCTTGATCCAAGATCCCTTGGATGCAAATCTTGGCCAGCGTTCCAATGGTATCACAGATGGCAGCCTTTCACGAGTGTCCAGGGCATCTGAAAAAAGACAGGAACAGTTTTTGAAAACGTGAATTCCGATTGGCGCGTGCCATGAAGTTGATTGTCCCAATGCATCGCGAGTTGTATACTCTCATATCAATAGGGAACCCAGATGTGATGTCCCGAGGAACATCGTCCGTTTTTGGCCGTCAATTTTATATTTGGTCCATTTTACGTTCGCTGGAGAGCGTAACGCCTTCTTGTAATATTTTTAACAACCATGAATTTGTCCACTCGTAAAGACTTCAACCATATACGTACTGATATGTCTCAGCAAGAGAAACGACATGCCATCTTCGTTGAGTGGCACCACCTGGGCAAATATTTTCAAACATGTGTGGAATGTGGTATGCAAATCATGCGGTTATCTCCATCACCATTGACTTTTCATGCAGTAGCTACATGATTGCAAAAACGAGCAGATCTTTTTGTTCTCTGAGAACAAGCCTGCAAAAGGAATACGAAAAAAAAGTGTGTGGATCTGGAGAATCAGACATTTCAGGGGAGCTCATTTAAGCCTATTTATTTATTAAAATTCATTTATTTGTCAATAATTTGCCATATGGTGCAAAAATCTGAAAAGAAATCATGAAAGGCTATCATCCCCAGACACACATGCACTATAACATATACGGAGCCATTCTGAATTCCCGCAAAACACATTCATAAATGCTTTAACAGCGCTTATTAATGGGAATTAACATTTTCCCGTCTTCAAAGTCACAAATTCCTATGAGCCTATTTTAATGTCTTGAGGCATAAATGAAAGCATACGCCCACACGAACACAGACTGTGCCAAATGTGATGCACATGTAGGAAAAAGTTCAAAAGCCGGTTAACACAGGGCTTATCATTTTCAAAATGGATTGATGCATTTTCACGTCTTACAGAAATGTCACATTGTTTTGCGGCGTATGTGGCCATTGATTCTAAATGGCGCTTGAGTGAATTGTGATTAATGAACTCCTATGTGCGCAGTCAATTGTTGCGCGGAATGCATATGCTTAAAACCAGTTAATAGAAGCGATGAAGTGACCTCCTTCCTGTTTCAAAGTCACCTCGATCACAGGCACTTGGATCTGGGGATAGAAAATCATCGACAATAAAACGCTCTGCAGAGCACTGTTATTCTCAAGTTCCTTTCCGCATGGGGAGGCAAGAAAGGGGTCCAAAAAACTGATGCACAGCATACTCAAATTTGCATAGGAAATATTATTGTTGGTGGATATGCATGCCTCAACTTTGGATTGAGTGTCAGGGACGCTAAATTTCTGCGCAGGTAACCAAGAGCTCATTTTGCTTTGTTCATCCCATTGATCTGTTCATTCCATTTTGGATTGATGCAGAGTATGACTAAGGAATATTGTGTGGGAAATAAACTTCCTGTTTACACGGACTGGAGAAGGCCAGAATTTTAAGTTTGCACAAGTTTTCAAAGCTTGAGGAAGCCTCCTCGAATCGTCTCTGCTGCCTGCTTGATCATTTGCTGCTGCTGTTGCATGCGCCCATCTTTTGGCCTCAGATTATCAAAGTGGATTCCGGGGAGACAATCCAAGAGGAGTTCTAAGTGCCCAACCAAACTAACGGTGGCATTTTGGAAGGGAGGGGCAGTTGACCCTTTCTCTCAATGCATCAAATGAAATTGCTGAGCAGTCGCCCTTCTTTACAAAAATTTATTCGACACAGAAATTTTTATGACCCAGATTGAAGAAGGCTACGTGAAGAATAAAGCGACTTACCATCGGAGATTGTCCATGTTGCTTGTGGTCGTTCGAAGGCATCGGTGATTGTTCATGACTTCGAATCCGCTAGATGGCGATGATGCTGGCTCAAACAATCGAACAACAGAACAGGTCGGAGAGCAGCACAGGCGAGAAGAGCAGTGGACTGAGATGGCCCTTGAACTATTGTCAAATGCAAGGAGTTGAAGTATCCAGATTGAGGTTGAAATGGATCGCCGCAGAGAATGTTCTCAATAAGGTTTCGATCGGAGGAATGCAGGACGAAATAACGGACTGTGGAAGTGAATCTTGGACAAACGAACTGACAACAGGCACTGAATCGCCAAGTTTTCAATTGATTCGAAAACAGACAAAGAAATGAGGCAGAATACCTGTCCACGTAAACTCCGAATTGGGAATGGGGCACAGTCCAAGGCAAAAATTCAAATGATTTGCTGTGGTTTTGCAATTTATTTGTGCACTTGATGATGAGGACAATGTTGAATCGACCTGAGAGAAAAGACAAAACAACTTCCAAACGGACAGGCGTTGAGATCGCACCAGAATATCTCTTGTGAAAAAGTCTTGCCTCTTCACAGACCACAGAGCAGAGAGACAGCACAGGCACGTTCACAATTTGTTTGATCCAAGAAGAAAACATCCTCCCCCACTGCAAGACACTGGCGTCCGAGTCCCAGATAAGGGCGCCTGATGGGCCCTGAAAAAAATCAATACCCTCAACTGTTCACTATTTTTCTCGTTGACCACATTTTCGCAGCGACCGAAAAAGAGTGTTTGTGTTGGGCTCCCCCGCATTTTTTAGTTTGAATGCCTCTGCCTTGCACGCGACAGTCCAAAGATGGTTTCCTTCCTTCCTTGTCTGGTGTTCCCAACACCAAAACAATCTTCAATGGTGCACAATCGCATCCATCCTCCTGCGTCAGCAAGTGCGAAACTCCTTCAACCAAGAACGCTCGCTTTGAGGGAGGACAAACAGCAGAGAAAAAGGGAAGTTTTTGGAAACAGTCGACACACGGTTGGGCAGGAGACCATGGTTTCGGACAGAACAACAACTGTTGCCTGCAGCTGGAACAAAGCAGCAAAGAAAGAAAGAAAAGAAAGAAGAAAAAAGAACGGAGCAAAAAAAGAAAGAAGCGAAATATGCTGAACAATGAAAGCCATTGATCTTCGAAGGACGAAACGGAAAAAGGGCCACATAGTTTAGTGCAGGGTTGCATGTTGCAGATAACTAACTCCAATGAACAAAACTGAAGACACGGAGACAACGCAGGGTGTTCAAAATGTTCCACAAAGCAAACCGATATTTGATTTCAATTCAGAAGCCACAGAACAGTTCCAGGAGAGTTGGATATTGTTCGAAGTCTCGAGGCATAACCAAAGCTCAATAAGCTTTGACTCTCGTTCAAAGCAACAAATTCCGAAGAGTTCAATGTCCGAGAGACATGGGGCCGTTACTCACTGGTGCTGAAACAAGGAACAAGCCAAAAGGATCCGGGTTATATCGTTTTGTAAGGAAGGGACACAATTGCACGCTCTTAGAGAAACATTTTCAGAAAAAAACTGTTCTCTGAGCCATGCAATTGTGTCCCCCCTTTGCATCATGAGACGGTATAGGGTATGCCTTGGGCAAAGTTAGGTTTCAATTTCGCTACACAGAGAGCCCTAACTAAACCTAACATACCCAAACTTAACCTAACCTACCCTAACTTAACTTATAGCTAACCCAATTTAACGTCACCTATCACCAAACCTGACCTAATCGACTACCGGACAGAAAAGGCACACGCTGTGCCGCATGGTGCCAAAGAGAGGACATAATTGCACGGCCAAGAGCTCAGCTTTTTCTGAAAATCTGTCCCTGCGATCATGCAATTTTGACCCCCCCTATAAATGACTTAAACCAAGGATAAAAAACGAAGCAATATCCAAAAGAGTCAAAACTTTTTAAAACGAGCCAGATGAATCCCCGCAAAATGTCTCATCACAGAAAAATGAGGTCGTTGCTTTACTTCGGTTTGATTGCGTTTGCTTGAGTTGTCCTAGAATTTCGACACAAGAAATTAAACTTGCGATCGTTCTATCCTTTTTCTATGGTGTCAGATATTTTGACATCGGTTAAAAAAGATGATCTTTAATTTCTGCAGCATACCTACAGTTTTTGCTGAAAATTCAATAATTGCAATCTGTAACATGAATGTGTTGATTTATCCAGTCACGACAAAACAGTCCTCTTTTTCGTTTGGGGCATCAGAAAAGATTTACAGACGACAACACAAATATCTTTCGGTCAACGCAATTGCCTCGGATTCGGACCACCAAGTCGGGGGTTGGGGAGAGACAGCCTTCACGTAACGAATCTGAAGACATTTTGCAATTTTGAGGTTCGGTTTGACCGCAATATTGTTCTTTCAGAGGAACATTTTCCAACAAGACGAGCCAAAAGCACATGTTATGGACGAGAAAGCGAATTGTCAGAAGGATATTTCGCGGCAGAGCGCCGTTGCCCATGCACTGCCCATCTCCAAATGACGTCCCTGAGCCAAAATGACCAGTTGCAAATGTACCCGCACGGAATCCCCCCTTACCAGGAAAGCAGTCTCGAATTTTCCCATTGCAAAAAACAGTTGCGAACCTCCTTTCGAGAATGACCTTTCACTGAGTGTTGTTTTGCGAAATTTATTTCGGCGATGGTTCCTCGAATTTCCTGTATTTTTGCTTCCGCGGGATCAACGGCACTTGAACTTTTGCTGCTCCATTGTCGGGTCATGCGTTTGAAAAAAATGACTAGATATTGCTCAACCATGAAAGACTTCCTGTGTTGTCCTCATGGATCCTTTGTCGTTCGGCGACGAAAATGCTCCCTGATATTTTCCGACACCCTGTTGCAAATATCCCCTTCACATGGGACCCACACGTGCGAGCACAGGGACATTCTACAGACGCAATTCTTCTTTTCGACGTTTTTCCATTCAGAATTGGCGCGAACAGGTTCTTGGCGATGAATCATCACAGGACGATTCCATACAGGGTGAAAACGTAAACTAATCGGAGATGAATCTGCATTCGCAATACATAGGTATAATATAACATAACACTGCTGCAACTATTTATTGGAAGAACAACAAATGGTCTTTGGAAATTTAGTGCACGAATTTTGCTCACGAATTTTTTGTGTGATGTGTCTTTCCGTCAGATTATTTTTCGGTTTCTTGGCCATGACAACGTGATTCTAATACTTATAAGTGCCGTAACTCTCATTGCCATCCCCGCCCACCGAGCGCCAATTTTCGCTCTTTCCTTTCTCTGCCGTCGCGTCAAGAGGCCGGTTTTCCTGGCTGTGGTTGATTGTGCGTCGCTGTGCATCGGCAACGAACTGTTTAATTTCTCTGGAACCAAATGACGGATTTTGATAAAATCTTCTGTGTTGGAAAGCTGAAAATTAGACCTTTTCAGGACTATAAAATTATCCCGAACTTTTCACGGGCAAAATTGAAAGTCATGTGGGGAAAAAATATGTTCAAATTTTGATTTGATAAAATTTTGCGTTCTTGCCTAATACTTTCAATGATTGCGCGATTTTTTCCGTTATAACATGGTTTTGGCCCGCGGAAGAGTTGTAGAGGAAGCCCTCAGCTATCCACAGACACCAAAATCATTGCATTTGAACACCATTTGACTCTTTTTTTTTAAGGGAGAACGCGACGCGGAAGAATTCATTTTATTTTTTTTACAAAAATAAGCGGGGATGAGGCCGCGTCTCCCTTGGAGGCCGCGATTTTTCCCGTGGTAACATGGTTTCGAGCTGTGGAAGAGTTATAGAGGAAGCTTTCAGCTTTCCAAAAATACCAAAATCATTGAATTAGAACATCATTTGACCATTTTATGGAGAAGAAACACGACATGGAAGCATTTTTTGTTTTCGACGCAACGAAAAAATAATGATTCCATGTCGCGTTTTTTATTCATAAAATGATTATCAAATTCAATGATTTTGGTATTTTTGGAAAGCTGAAAGCTTCCTCTACAACTCTTCCGCAGGTCAAAACCATGTTACAGCGGAAAAAATCGCGCAATCTTTGAAAATGTGAGGCAGGAACCCGGAATTTTATCACATCTTAACTTGGACACTTTTGTATATCTCCAATATTTCAGCATTTTACCAGCGAAAAATTTGGTGCTGTTATATACGTCCAAAATCGCACATTTTTCTGCTTTCCAGCACAAAAAATTCTGTCAAAATCCGTGAAGCGGTTCCAGAGAAATTTAACATTCCGTGGGTGACAACCCGCGCCCGCCGTATAGTCGCAATGCATTTTATTTGTCGCAGTAGGCCACCGAGCGACATTCGCGCCTCTTGCGGACAAATAAAAACTGGCGACACCCAAAGCGACGAATTACGCCACTTATTGAGTATTAAAATCACGTTGGCCATGATTTAACAGCACCTGTCAATTCGCAGCATTGGAAAAGTTTCGTAACGTATATTTCCCAACGTGTTCAAAATTTTGGAGTTTCTTGTGGCCAATTTGAGATAAACTTTCATGTAGTGCACAGCACATTGCAACCGCCATTCGCACAGCCCAGTTCCGCTCTGGGCTGTGCATACCGTGACCTTACGGAAGCCCAGGTGATGTTAAAAAACGGGCCTATGTGTCTTTAGTTCTCCCAACTCTGGAATATGCAAGTGGCGTTTGGGATCCCGTGTAAGCATGTGATGTATAGCAGCAATAGAGCAAGTTCAGCGCCTGGCAGCCAAGATTATTTCTTGCAAGTTCGACAGGTTTTGCGTGTTTCTTCGATTCTTCAGGATCTCTACTTTCTTCCCCTTTCATTCGTCGCCGCGAGTATCTCTTGCGGCTGCTATTGGTGGCTTTCATATGACATGATGCGTCCCTTCCGTGTGGCTTCTCATTCAAGCAATTGCAGCGTCATACTGACAACGGCATGTCACTTCTGATACCTCGTTCAAGAAGCAGTGTTCTTCAGAACTCCTTTTTTCCGAGATCGGCCTCAAATTGGAACAGACTCCCTCTGGATCACTAAAGTTTTGATGAATGTGTCAGCTTTTCACGCCCACCATAGCCAGCGATTTTTGTGCATTGTAAAATTTGACCAAATTTTACTATGGATTACATCCGTAATTTGTATAAATGTGTTTTAATCATTGCTGCAACATTTTTACACCGGCGCCAACTCAACTTACCTGGTAGCTTTGCACAATTACAATTACAATTGGGATTCAAGTGGGTTGCTTTCTCAGTTTCAACATGGATTCCGGGGGAGTTGTTCATGCACTTCCCAACTCACCTCTTTTGTGCACGAGTTCTTTGGTCTCTGATTTGGTAGGACAAGTGGAAACCACAACATTCGATTTTACCACAGCCTTTGATATACAAATGACCACCACTTGTACAGAGATTGAGTGAGATTTGTTTCGGTGT
>JASGXE010010386.1:0-28894 GCA_030068105.1 Sinentomon sp. SZTP_YWyxl | reverse complement strand
TAATTGATTGACAAATCGCTTCAAGTTGGGCCAACACAAGACAGGGTCGGCATGTTTTATTGACTAATTAAATCTGTCCTTAATTTCATCATTTCGTGTAACAGTTCACAGTTTTCTCATGATGCGAAAAGTAACAACTTGTTCATCTTCCTTTGCGGGTCAGTAATATTTTGCACGTGTTTCTTTTTGCACAAAACAATTTTATTTTGTATTGCCAAATCTTACTTCGCAGCAATTATAATCCAATTAATGAGAGGTTGGTCTCACACGGGAGAAGGAAAGTATGATAGAAGAATCCCATGCATATTTGTGCCCGTTCAGTTCTGACAACTTGAAAATGCCAAATCACATTCACGTCATGTTTGTAATGAGAATTTCTCTGTGTCGTTTCTCACCCAAAAATTGCAAGATTCTTGAAGGCCCGTGCCAGAGACGAAGGGGTATTCAAGTCCACGCATTCTCAAAGGAACGGATTGCATGCAGATCATCCGCTCGCAGCGCTGTTGTCGTTTGCGCTTGATTTGGTGCTGCAATCTTGCGTGAAAAGAAACAAATATATCATCCGCGAGATTTTCTGCAGTTTTTCGCAGCGAACTGTAAGGTTGACTTTGAAAACATTATGCAACTCCACATTATGTGTATAACCACATTAAAGCATAATTTGCACACCATGTGTTTTTTTTTTTTTGAAGAGTGATGTTTAGCTGTTTCGATGGAATTTTGGGTGAAGTCGCATTTTCATGGGGTGATTTGCAAGGGGTACCTATACGGAAAGGTATTACCCAACCAGCAGTTGGAAACTATTTTTTCCAAAAAGTAGGTATTTTACATACATTTTCGATATTTTACTCCTAAACTTGAGGTTTTACCCCCCCCCCCCCAGATAGGTACTGGTTGCGGGAAGCCAGCAACTTTATATTGCCTGTTTCATGTTTGTTTTGTTCTTGGATTTCATCTCTGGAGCTGAGGATAGAATCCCAGCAATACCGAAAATGAGCTCAGGATAGAATGCCAGCAATATCGTAAATGAGCTGAGGATATAATGCCAGCAATATCGAAAATGAGCTGAGGATAGAATGCCAGCAATATCGAAAATGAGCTCAGGATGGAATGCCAGCAATATCGTAAATGAGCTATGAGGATAGAATGCCAGCAATATCGTAAATGAGCTATGAGGATAGAATGCAAGCAATATCGTAAATGAGCTGAGGACAGAATGCAAGCAATATCGTAAATGAGCTGAGGATAGAATGCAAGCAATATCGTAAATGAGCTGAGGATAGAATGCAAGCAATATCGTAAATGAGCTGAGGATAGAATGCAAGCAATCGTAAATGAGCTGAGGACAGAATGCAAGCAATAGAGCAATATCGTCACCGATTTTTGCAGTTAAATGAGTCCAATATCCGTGAAATAGCCGCGCTGTTGTTTTCCGGAGTGAAGTGAACCGAAAGATAAGCAAAAATGATGCCCTGAAGTGAGCGCAGTGCATGGCAGCTGCAGTGGCCCACCACCATGATCGATGGGGGACCCAATTCAAAGCTGATGGATCTGTGTGAAACACGACCCAGCATCGGATTATTATATTATTAACGAGACTTCTTTGGCGCAGCAGAGATTTCTACGAAATGTAATAAGACTTTGACCCAGATCTGATGTTGCACATGATGCTTTGTAAATATGGGTCCAAAACCAACAAAAGGATTGGTTTTGCCAGACGGTTGTTTCTTTCAATGTTGAGGTTTATGCGCTCTGGATTATTTCCAGCTGACAAAAATCTGATCTTGGCAAGTTTCATGCAGGTGTGCTAACTTTTAAAACCTCCCACTTGACCTTTTCTCGTGTCTTTGTCGCAGTTTTATTAAGGAAATTGCTCAACCATTTCTTTTTTGAGCTCCGGCAGTGATCCATACATATCCTTCTTTGATATTTCATACCCAATAATTGTTTGAAGGGTTGTCCGGCCATGGGTGTCAAAAAGGACAGGTCCTACGCAAAGATATGCTCATCCGAGAACCAAAATTGCCGACGACAAAACATTTGTCACACACACACCCTGTATGAATTCAAAGCGGGCAACCCATTCGGCACGTGCTGTACGTGCTTGTATTTGAATACCAACCTGCTGTCAATGCATTATACCAGTTGCCAGCATTCACTTCTAATGAGTTTCTCACCTCTCTGAACATATTAAGGTCCTTTTTGTTTTGAGTTGCGGATTACGACACCCAACTGTCGTTGCAGTATTACAGCCAAAGCAAAAGAACTTTGCGTGGGATTCCCTCGAAGCCGCAACAGCAATAGCAAGAGCGTGTATGGTTGTGGGTTTTGTTTGTGTCACATGTGGCGCAATTACACGATGCATGTTATTTATTTCCAATCCTCTACACACTCTTATGCAAACAAAGGATTTCTGGGCAGGGATCTAGTCCTTTCTGAACATATTTCACGATTACTGTCCTCATGAGTTGCACGATACAGGGTGGTCGAAACGAATTTTAAATTGCGGTGGATTATAATTCACTGCCATTGTCCAACAGAGGCGGATCTCTCCAACGTGCAGTCCACTTGAAGAAATGTCCGCGCATTTCTGATAAATCTGTCAATTTTATTGACAATGCGAGATTTTGATTTCTATGCACCAATGAATGTTTCTGCCAATCTGCAAGAAAGACACTATGGCACGGTCGGCAAAACGTGGCCAATGATCTCATTTTTCAACTTTCACCTGCCACACTGTGCAAAAAGCAACGAGTTATTTGCTCTCGAGTGTTGATTTCTCATCATCCATGCGGTGATTTTCGAATTAAATCAATGTCTAATTGAATCGGAATATTTTCCCATTGTTGGACCAAAGTTACAACGCTTCAGCTACAAACTTTCCCACGTGTGAAAGCCAATGTCCAGTTGGATGGGGAAACGGCCTGTGTGTCCGAGTGTGTGCGTTTTTGCCTCACCGCCAACTTGCGACGCGTTGAGTGTTTGGTTTTGGTGCAAATGGTTTGGTTGTCACGTTTTCGCCCACAAGACCAGAAAACCATTAAACAATAAACGAAACTGCGAAAAAATCTATTTAATTGATTGCTCCAGGAACGAAGCGCATTTGCGGCATCAGAGCAGCGAGCTAAAATCTTTGCATCCACCGCACCCCTCGTTTTTTAATTACTTCGGTTCTGCCGCTGATATACAGGCAAACTGACGTCATGTCCCAAAATATCGCCTCAATCCCGACCTCGGTTTGAACGAGGTCGGCATTCAGCGAAATCACGGTATATTGCAACTCCAAAATGTTACAATAATTATCGATATTCCAGTTTTGCAAACAGAAGGCGGGACATTCAATTTGCCAAAAAGTCAAACTTATGATTTGTGGTCTTCTGTAATTTGCGAAAGAACAGCAATTATCCGCTGCGGGTCGAGGTGTTCGGTCCGTGCAGAAAAGTTGCTCTTTCGATGGGTGCGTTGCTGAACGCAGCCTCTTCCGGACGGCCAACATAAACTGAATTGTTGGCAATATCTGGACACGAATTTGATGCTTTTCTGGGATGTTTGTATCCATAAAATTCTTGTTCGTGCCAAACATGTAGAAAAGGGTGGAAGAAAAGTAATTGGTATTCGATCAGGCGAGCCTTCTTCCTGTTACAAATTTGAGGCAAATTCAAGGCAGCAGACATTTTTGACCGGCAGTTTGCTGACCGAAACGACAATTTTTGAAAAATGGACGTCGGGCCGGCTTTTTGGTGATGTCGGCGTAAAACGAAAAAATGTCCACGAAAGTTTTCCGAACTTCGTCCGACTAAATGCGTCAGGCGATCGTCTGCGGACGAGACACATTGGACATCAGCACGGTCAGGAAAAATTGTCGCGCGCGTGGACGTCCAATCTGAAACGTTGGCCGACGGTCGTCCGACCAATTTTTCGTCGAGAGACAGTCGGGAAGCATTTTTGCTTGTTTTGTCGAAGTCGGCATAACGTCCGCCACCGTCCAATTTTCAAAAATTGCGGTTTCAGTCCACAGACCTTTCAGACCTACGTTTCGCACAGCTCCGAAATGCTGAGGAATTGGCCAGCCAGAAAGAGAAGGTACCCTATTATTGAGATGCGTAACTTTTGTGCCATCCTTTAGGCTTATTTGGTTCCACAGGACCTTTAGGTACTTGAGGGATTTTTTTTATTTCGGTAATGTTTTTTTCCCAATTTTTGTCGAGTTTCGAGGAGAAAGCACACGGAATGGCCAATAAAGAGGTTTTTCACTTGAACATTTTTATCGCATGATGGTTTAACAGCAGTGTGATGGTTGCGTTTAATTATACATTCCATGAAAAAAAAATGAAGATTTAAAAAAACACAACCGCAAGAAATAGATTTTTCCTAACAGTTAATTCATTTTACTCTGGAGGAATTATTTTTTGATTTTTGCCGTTTGAAAAGAAACAGTGAAACTTCGGGAAGCGAAATCGCGCGCCCTTGGCATCACGCGTTCGCCCCTCTTCGATTGGTATAGGCATGAGCTGCCTATGTGATGCTGCGCCGTACCCATTGCGCAAGTCGAAATTGCGACCGTTCATTTTCGGACGTTGTACGTGACGCCGAAGCGTTCAAGATTTAAATGAGGCCGCCAATGCTCCTACCTATTCAGATCAGGTACAACATGCATTCATAAAATGAACAGCGTTTTCTGCGGGTGTCTATAGGTACATTGCTTCTTGCTGTTTGATTCGTTACAAATGGTGCAGGGTGTCTGTCGAAAAATGTGTTTCTGAAAGCCAAAACATGTGCTCTCTCATTGGGTTTGACCACGAGCTTAAGGAGAATCCCGAGAATCACTCACTCTTCCTCGGTGATAGAAACGCATATTTTTTTCCAATCCACTTCCGCGCACAGGAACATGGCAACAGCCAATCCCGCTGAATTTGCGACGGCATCAATTTTGGCATTTTTGCCTTGCCATCGCTTTTTGCCTTTTGGCATGTTTTCCACCGCTTCGCAATTATTTCTTCGGTCGCAATAGGGCTAGGAAAGGCTAGGTTAGGTTTGGTAAAGTAAGGTTTCGAAAATTAAATGTTGAAATTGGCTGGAATTCCCAACAACCAATCAGAGACGCGCTTGATGAAGAGGATTGGGATAAAATATGTCACAGAAACCGTAAGAGCAGACGGCGCTGATTGCAGGGGCGCATTCAACAACGTCGAGTTGGGCAGTTCTGGTTGTCGTGCAGTTTCTGTCACCGAAGAAAACGCAGAAAGCCTCTCTCGAAATCGAATGGTCAAAACGTCCTATTGAAAGTGTAACTTCAAATATCAAAGAGAAAGTTAGACCTTCGTCCAAAAGTGTGTGGATTGACCTCCCAAAGCATCAACCGCACTCTTTCAGTCAAAAAGCCAATTTCTCGGATTTTACTGGCCGGAAAGGTTCTCGATACTCTCAGGGGATTTTGAATTCAAAAGGGTGAGTTTTGCTATCTGCAAACATTGGAGGAAATTTTTGATAGGTACCTATCTGTTGGAAATCTGCTGAGCTGTGATATTTTTTCAGTTGAAAATTTACCTTTAACCCAGATCAGGTCTCTTTGGCCGAAAAGTGGATGAAGAAAAGGGTAGATCCCTCTCATCTTAGCTGCATTCTCTGTTGCAAGAAAGCAAACCATATGCTTAACATTGGTGTTTGTAAGCTGATTTAAAACTACTGTAGCATAACAAACGTCTGATATATGAATCTTCTATAACGCCCTTACAAAGCAATGCAAATGCCTTTGAAAGGCTCTGAGGGCGATTCACAGAAATTGTAGAAAAGGACAAGTGATATACGCGTTCAAAATTGCCCATCTTTGTACTTGTTTCGTAGGTTGCCCTTTGTGCAGGCCTGCATGATGGTTGGGGATGCATTGCGTTTGACACACACACACACACAAACCAGATACCCTGTATGCAGTCCCGAATCGTATCGTTTTCAGCTTTCGCCGGGGCAAACGTTAACTGCATTTTGCAATCATGCCCACTGCCCAGAGGACGGCAAATACTTTGTAATAATTTTCATCTTGGTGTGCCAAAAGCCTTACCGTCATGGCAACATTCACCGCTTAAACTGCTGTTTCAGTAATTTTCGCCCAGCAAAAATTAATTCAAATTTTCTGTAATGACCGATAATTGAGGCGCAAAGTAAGGAATGTTTCTACCTGTGGTGCATAGTTACTTTTCAGTTTTGAATATTTTGGTTATTTATTGGCAGATTTTAGACGGAATTCCCTACTATATTCTTGCTCTTCTTCCGTCAGGTATACATACATTGAAATGCTGCAAAATGAACGTACTTTTGCACCTTTTTGAAGTTCGCATATTGATGCGCACAATAAAGTAATTGAGATAATTCAGCAAAAATTAAATAAATTGAATGCACATAAATGTTCTTTTGACATGAGTTGCATCATCGGCAGCCGTCCGTGCATAAAAAGACCGGTGTGTAGGAGAGTGAGCGACTTTTATTACCCAATAATTTCATAATGCATTTCCGTTATCTGTTCCAGGCATATTCAAACTCCAGAGGAGGTGTTTTCTCTACTTTCGCGTATAAATACCCCGACGCTTGATGATAATCAGTCCTTCAAGGCCAAAAGCACACCCTGAATGATATTCGGATTCCGGCAGAAACGGTTATGTCCTCTTGAACGTGAGCCTGATGGGGTTCTGTGTGCTGGGCAGGCCCATTCCATGCAGATACTTCTCGTTGATCCCTTTGACAATTTCAAAAATTGCCATTCTCGAGCATTTTTGAAATAATTTCATTACTTCCTCGATGGACTCATAAAGTGTTCGAGAAACCTAAAGATGACTTTGCCATCTTGTTCAACAGGAATCGTTAGTCTTATTGCTTTGGGCCAAATATTATTTTAATTTCCGGAAAAGCGAACTTACTTTTTTCTGCCATAACTTCAATTGGGCCTTCCAACCTTCGAGGTCAATGCCATTCCTGATCTCTTGATCACCCAAATTTACTATTTCAAATTTCCAAAACATTGTAATTATTTTTTCATGACTTCTTAGACCTTCAGGTGTTAAATGGGACGCCATTTCCAATCTCATGATCTTCCGATTACTCGGACAAATCTCCCAGAAATCGAAATATTCCTCATGACTTTAATGGGGCCTTTTGACCGTCGAGGTACCGCAATTACCATTCCTGGCTTGTTGATCTTCCGATTCACTCGTTCAAATCTCCCAGAAAGCGAAATATTCTATCATGACTTCAATGGGATCTTTCGACCGTCGAGGCGCCAATTACCATTCCTGGTCTGTTGATCTTCCGATTCGCTCGTTCAAATCTCCGAGAAATTCGAGGTGCATGACACCAAACCTGAACTGTTGACCTTCCGATTCACTCGTTCAAATCTCCGAGAAATCGCTGTGAATTTGAAGAATGCTATACACACTGACACATTGATGTCTTCAATTGTTTACCAAATTGCAACCGTTAACAAGTATCAATGTCACAATTGTTTACCATATTATTGACAGAGCTCAAAATAGAGTTGTCAGAATGTTGTCCATCTTCGAAGAAATTGCATTTGAAACCAATTTCTTTTCTTCCAGAAAATGATTATGCTCCCCATCCAACGCCAGAATCCTGCGGCAATTCTCCTGCCCTTGAGGTTATTTTTGACTTGATGCTACCAATGTGTTACTGGGCCGAGCCATCAAATGCTTATGCTTATTCAATGGTTTTTAGCTTTACAATGTAGCATCAAGTATGGTTTCGAATTTCACCACCATTGAAACCTTTCGATAAAAACGAAATGTTACCTATTTCTAAATTCGTTTTTTATCGTGGAAATTTTCTGGGCTGTGCAAACTTTGCTTCAGCCGCTTCAAATGAGGTAGTTGGGTTGCAATATAAAGGGGTTTCTGGCGACTAGAAATCAACGAGAAATTGACTTTCAAATATTCAAACACAGTTGCAAAATCTCACAAGAATCAAAAATAATTGGAAAGTCAAGCAAATTAAAAATAGCACTCTAGGTGGATTGTTTCTTGGAGACCCAGAAAACAATTTTATTACAAGTAGGTACTACCAAAATTGGAGTTCATATAACGTCCACAGGGCACTATGAATGAAACAACCTGGACTCTCCACTATATGGTATCAAGAATTCCTCTACTGGGGATTACTTACAAAAAAGGAAATTTGGTTTCAAAACTCAATTGCAAAGAGGTTCAAGGGGAGAAGAATTCCCGGGTGCCACGATGCCTTGCAGCTGTTGAACTCATGCGAGGATTCTTGCAGATTTTTTTTCATTTTTCGTCTTTTTTCAAAGAAATTTCGTCACTGAGTTGGTGGCGTGCATAAAATTTCATCTCAGTGCATTGATTGGGTTACTTTGCTGCCGCAGTTCTTGCCGTGTTTCACTGAATCCAGCGCCAGCAGAGCTGCCCTACCGCGGTTTCCTTTGCCTCGCGGTTTCCCGGTCCCCCGTCTGGGAACTGAACTCCTCGACGTTGCCAACCCATCGGCAGCATGCATAATTCCTTATTGAATGAAACAAAACTCCAAGAATGCCATGTAATTTTGAACATTGCTTCAGCACAAAAGCTGAATAGAAAAAAAAGAGACTCGTCTAACATGGTGCCTCTTTGTTATGTGAAGTCTCCGCAAGAATTGGCAGGGATTAGCAAGCTGTTATATCGTTGATGTGACGCTTCATCACATGCATCCGGACGTCAAGTTTCTGTTATCAGGCGGCAAGGCATTTCCTGAGCTGTCTTGCATGGTGGTGGCGTCACAACGATCGCTTCGCGTCTGAATTTGGATTCCAGAAGCACATTTTGATGGATTGGCGAATTGTTGTTGTGGCCTCCATGACATTCCAGGGTGAATGCATGGAACACCAAAATTTCAACGCCCTTTTGGCCCTATAAACACAGCATTGGTTGAGTTAGGTAAGGTTGGGTTGGGTTAAGTTTTTGGGTTTGGGAATGATTACAGCATCATTGGTTAGGTTTGCTGAGGTAAGCTTGAGTTGAGTTTCGTTGGTTTTAACATAAACCAAACTAACCTATAACTCAGAATGCGGTTATAGGGGGGCCACCAGCGAGTCTATACCGAACGTTAAACAAAAATCATCCAAAATTACTGGCCGATTGCAACAGACTGAAAGTGACTTTAGTTCCAAATAAAGCTGGGACGACCGGATTTTGAGATCTTGAGTTTTTTCAGTTTCCCTTCCCGGCAACCCTGCACTAAACACCACGCAGTGTCATTCGGGCTCAGCTTGCTCAAGGAAGGACATCTTGCAGATCCCTGGGATCAGGAAAATAACTTCTGGAGTCTCATTTTAAAGGCAGCAAGAGGGACGAACCGAGCAGACGACAGGCGTACAAACTACAAACCAAGCGTCGAGATTGCAGAAACCTGTTCCTCTGACTCGAAAATAAATGCACCAAGTTCAGTTAGGTGTGCTGGGTTCTGTTCTGTGCGTGAATCGTGGCAAGGTTCCTCCCTTCACCGGGCGCCCATACCTGATGCGGCCAGAACTTCGCTCGTAATATCAAGCTCATTTTGACTCAAGAACACAGCCCCGCCATAGCAGGAATGCCGGAATGGGATGAGTGAAACTTGAATTTGTGGCCGAAGATATCAAGGTGAAACAGAATGTTATCCGGCCGTGCTCGACGTACCTTGAGACTCCCAAGATACAGGAGGGAACCGCTCTTTCCTCCGTCTGCAGGTAAGTGTATCTCTGGACTTTGAACAAAAAAGCCAACGATGAGGATTCAAGAAAGAGCGTCCATTCTGTCTGCCGACCATGCTCACGCCGAGCCACTGCCAGGGACCTCTACTCCATCAAAAGACACCAGCGAATTTCAGAAATCATCGCTCCAATGGTGATAACAATCACGCAAGTAGAACTTGGAGTTTCCTCCTGCCAAGAATTTGCTGGTAATACTGAAAATTGAAAAAACGCTGGAGCACAGTGCTTTAATAAAACGTCTCGTTAACCGGAAGATATTCGGTCATCTGTGGCTAAATACAACTACTCTCTGCCCATACAATGTCGACTTCATTGTAGACACTTTATTGGATGAACTCCAACTTCAAATAAATAGTTTCTAATTTAAAACGCAGTAGGTATAGTAGGTAATTTAACAAATATTGGAAAATAGCCAACAAGTATTTTGGTTGAGGTGGTTTAAGTCTGAGATGACACTGCAACTATCCTTTGAACTGGCCCTAAATGTATTCAGTCACAAAAATTCCATGGCGATTTGAGAATATTGGTTGACGCTCTGCGGCCTCTTGGTAACCCGGAACATGGTATGAAGTCATCCATCTCAGGTAACACTGAGCCAGCAGGAGAACATCCATACCAAACTATCGTTTGGGGATCTGCCAGTTTTACCGCCAAAAGATGGACAGCAGACACAGTCCCATCTTTCCACGCTTACGGTTGCCATTTCTTTGACGGGAACGCTTCACAATATCAGGATTCAATTCAATTTCATTTGCGAAGTTGCGTCCGATTTGAGAAAAAACTGTGGTGTCACACATAGAAATGTTCAAAAAAAAAAAAAAAGAATGAAAATATTTGCATCTTGACATTTGGGGAAATTCCACTCAGGGCAGGTATGGACCAGAAATCCCACATCACATCTTTTTTATCTTTTCTGATTATTGATCACTGATCAGTCTGCGATCGGAAGATCGCGCTCTCTTTAAAAGTATAAGCAATTCGCCCCCGACTTCCGTTCGGTTCATACAAAGGCAAGAAGTCTCGCAACACAAGTTCTCCTGATGTGGACGACACTGGTCACCCAATCGTGGTGTTTCGAATATGATAGTCACCTTATTCCACGAACTTAACGGATTTTCGCCGAATCCGATAGAGATGATATCTTGGTCACAAAAACTCGAAGTCGAATATCATCAGAATTGACAGGGTTCACTGTTTCCATGCATGCGAACTCCAAGAAACCCCCGAAACATCAATTCTTTGCGCATGCCCATAAAACATTGAACTTTTATCACTTGGCGGATCCAGCATAGGGGGCATAGGGTGCAACTGCCCTTCTCTTGGAGCCAAATATCGATTTACCACATTTTTAGGGACCCCCCCCCAATTCCATTGGAGGAATTCATACACCCGATACTCCTTCAAGCGGCTCTGTCCGTTGTAACCCCGCTGGGGATCTGCCCCAGATCTCGCCTCACAGCGGAAGAACGCCCACTTGCCGTATCACCCTTCGCGAGAGGCTAGTTCCACCACTGACTGCGGAAGTTGTTTCCAGAGGGATCCAGAAGTGAAACCATCATTTTATGGTGCGTGCTTGCATGTCCCTGCGACTTGACCATCTTACCGATGAATTTGGGCCAAGGAGTCGATAGAATTCGTCAGGCCCTTTCACCCAGAATCGATCTTATGAACGACATCCAACGTTTTATGAATTCGGCACAACCTGTAGTGCATATTTCACATTTTGATCCAATCGTGCAGCCAGCTTCCATTACGTCTGCATTAGCGGCCAGCAGCCGCAACGCAACTTCAGCCGGGGGAAGGGAAAGTTCCAAGACTCCGTGACAAATGGAGAATTAATAACATTACCAACCAACTTCATCATGCTTTCATGCAACACTGCATTGCAGTGTGGTGCAATGCACCAACGGAACAAAAAAGGCACTTTTGAAGCCACATCAAAAAGGAAGAGGCAAACGGAGGCCGATCTTGGTGGGTTATTACGTGGACTAACCTCCTCGAAAGCTTGCTGGTTTGGGCCGGATAGACTTGAACTTGAATGGGTAAATTGTACCTGCGCGAATCAGCTTCAATCTTCGTGAGTGCCAGGTCCGATAAAAAGTGCCCTGGAAAGCAGTGGCGTAGTAGCATCGAGATTCGAGGGGGTCGGTAGTCAGAAATTACTGCAGCCAAAAGCTTGTCCCTGTATGTGTTACATCTGGTTCGACCAGCAGGTCAGCAAGATTGACGCATTGACTGAAGTATGCCACCATTCAATGCAGACGTAATGGAAGCTGGCTGCACGATTGGATCAAAATGTGAAATATGCACTACAGGTGTGCCGAATTCATAAAACGTTGGATGTCGTTCATAAGATCGATTCTGGGTGAAAGGGCCTGACGAATTCTATCGACTCCTTGGCCCAAATTCATCGGTAAGATGGTCAAGTCGCAGGGACATGCAAGCACGCACCATAAAATGATGGTTTCACTTCTGGATCCCTCTGGAAACAACTTCCGCAGTCAGTGGTGGAACTAGCCTCTCGCGAAGGGTGATACGGCAAGTGGGCGTTCTTCCGCTGTGAGGCGAGAGCTGGGGCAGATCCCCAGCGGGGTTACAACGGACAGAGCCGCTTGAAGGAGTATCGGGTGTATGAATTCCTCCAATGGAATTGGGGGGGGGGGTCCCTAAAAATGTGGTAAATCGATATTTGGCTCCAGGAGGGCAGTTGCACCCTATGCCCCCTATGCTGGATCCGCCAGTGATAAAAGTTCAATGTTTTATGGGCATGCGCAAAGAATTGATGTGTCGGGGGTTTCTTGGAGTTCGCATGCATGGAAACAGTGAACCCTGTCAATTCTGATGATATTCGACTTCGAGTTTTTGTGACCAAGATATCATCTCTATCGGATTCGGCGAAAATCCGTTAAGTTCGTGGAATAAGGTGACTATCATATTCGAAAACCACGATTGGGTGACCAGTGTCGTCCACACAGGAGAACTTGGTTCGCGAGACTTCTTGCCTTTGTATGAACCGAACGGAAGTCGGGGGCGAATTGCTTATATTTAAAGAAGAGAACGCGATCTTCCGATCGCAGACTGATCAGTGATCAATAATCAGAAAAGATAAAAAAGATGTGATGTGGGATTTCTGGTCCATACCTGCCCTGAGTGGATTTTCCCCAAATGTCAAGATGCAAATATTTTCATTCTTTTTTTTTTTTTTGAACATTTCTATGTGTGACACCACAGTTTTTTCTCAAATCGGACGCAACTTCGCAATGAAATTGAATTGAATCCTGATATTGTGAAGCGTTCCGTCAAAGAAATGGCAACCGTAAGCGTGGAAAGATGGGACTGTGTCTGCTGTCCATCTTTTGGCGGTAAAACTGGCAGATCCCCAAACGATAGTTTGGTATGGATGTCTCTCCTGGGGCTCAGTGTTACCTGAGATGGATGACTTCATACCATGTTCCGGGTTACCAAGAGGCCGCAGAGCGTCAACCAATATTCTCAAATCGCCATGGAATTTTTGTGACTGAATACATTTAGGGCCAGTTCAAAGGATAGTTGCAGTGTCATCTCAGACTTAAACCACCTCAAACCAAAATACTTGTTGGCTATTTTCCAATATTTGTTAAATTACCTACTATACCTACTGCGTTTTAAATTAGAACTATTTATTTGAAGTTGGAGTTCATCCAATAAAGTGTCTACAATGAAGTCGACATTGTATGGGCAGAGAGTAGTTGTATTTAGCCACAGATGACCGAAATCTTCCGGTTTAACGAGACGTTTTATTAAAGCACTGTGCTCCGCGTTTTTTCAATTTTCAGTATTACCAGCAAATTCTTGGCAGGAGGAAACTCCAAGTTCTACTTGCGTGATTGTTATCACCATTGGAGCGATGATTTCTGAAATTCGCTGGTGTCTTTTGATGGAGTAGAGGTCCCTGGCAGTGGTCGGCGTGAGCATGGTCGGCAGACAGAATGGACGCTCTTTCTTGAATCCTCATCGTTGGCTTTTTTGTTCAAAGTCCAGAGATACACTTACCTGCAGACGGAGGAAAGAGCGGTTCCCTCCTGTATCTTGGGAGTCTCAAGGTACGTCGTGCACGGCCGGATAACATTCTGTTTCACCTTGATATCTTCGGCCACAAATTCAAGTTTCACTCATCCCATTCCGGCATTCCTGCTATGGCGGGGCTGTGTCTTTGAGTCAAAATGAGCTTGATATTACGAGCGAAGTCTGGCCGCATCAGGTATGGGCCGCCAGGTGAAGGGAGGAACCTTGCCACGATTCACGCACAGAACAGAACCCAGCACACCTAACTGAACTTGGTGCATTTATTTTCGAGTCAGAGGAACAGGTTTCTGCAATCTCGACGCTTGGGTTTGTAGTTTGTACGCCTGTCGTCTGCTCGGTTCGTCCCTCTTGCATGCCTTTAAAATGAGACTCCAGAAGTTATTTTCCTGATCCCAGGGATCTGCAAGATGTCCTTCCTTGAGCAAGCTGAGCCCGAATGACACTGCGTGGTGTTTAGTGCAGGGTTTGCCGGGGAAGGGGAAACTGAAAAAACTCAAGATCTCAAAATCCGGTCGTCCCAGCTTTATTTGGAACTAAAGTCACTTTCAGTCTGTTGCAATCGGCCAAGTAATTTTGGATGATTTTATGTTTAACGTTCGGTAATGGACTCGCTGGTGGCCCCCCTATAACCGCATTCTGAGTTATAGGTTAGGTTTGGTTATGTTAAAACCAACGAAACTTAACTCAAGCTTACCTCAGCTAACCTAACCAATGATGCTGTAATCATTCCCAAAACCAAAAACTTAACCCAACCCAAACTTACCTAACTCAACCAATGCTGTGTTATAGGGCCAAAAGGGCGTTGAAATTTTTGGTGTTCCATGCATTCACCCTGGAATGTCATGGAGGCCACAACAACAATTCGCCAATCCATCAAAATGTGCTTCTGGAATCCAAATTCAGACGCGAAGAAATAGTTGTGACGCCATTCACCATGCAGGACAGCTCAGGAAATGCTTTGCCTGATAACAGAAACTTGACGTCTTGATGCATGTGATGCAGCGTTACATCAACGCAACAACAGCTTGCTAACCCCTGCCAATTCTTGCGGAGACTTCACTAAACAAAGAAGCACCATGTAAGACGAGTCTTTTTTTCTATTCAGCTTTTGTGCTGAAGCAAGGGCCTGACGAATTCTATCGACTCCTTGGCCCAAATTCATCGGTAAGATGGTCAAGTCGCAGGGACATGCAAGCACGCACCATAAAATGATGGTTTCACTTCTGGATCCCTCTGGAAACAACTTCCGCAGTCAGTGGTGGAACTAGCCTCTCGCGAAGGGTGATACGGCAAGTGGGCGTTCTTCCGCTGTGAGGCGAGAGCTGGGGCAGATCCCCAGCGGGGTTACAACGGACAGAGCCGCTTGAAGGAGTATCGGGTGTATGAATTCCTCCAATGGAATTGGGGGGGGGGTCCCTAAAAATGTGGTAAATCGATATTTGGCTCCAAGAGAAGGGCAGTTGCACCCTATGCCCCCTATGCTGGATCCGCCAAGTGATAAAAGTTCAATGTTTTATGGGCATGCGCAAAGAATTGATGTTTCGGGGGTTTCTTGGAGTTCGCATGCATGGAAACAGTGAACCCTGTCAATTCTGATGATATTCGACTTCGAGTTTTTGTGACCAAGATATCATCTCTATCGGATTCGGCGAAAATCCGTTAAGTTCGTGGAATAAGGTGACTATCATATTCGAAACACCACGATTGGGTGACCAGTGTCGTCCACATCAGGAGAACTTGTGTTGCGAGACTTCTTGCCTTTGTATGAACCGAACGGAAGTCGGGGGCGAATTGCTTATACTTTTAAAGAGAACGCGATCTTCCGATCGCAGACTGATCAGTGATCAATAATCAGAAAAGATAAAAAAGATGTGATGTGGGATTTCTGGTCCATACCTGCCCTGAGTGGAATTTCCCCAAATGTCAAGATGCAAATATTTTCATTCTTTTTTTTTTTTGGAACATTTCTATGTGTGACACCACAGTTTTTTCTCAAATCGGACGCAACTTCGCAAATGAAATTGAATTGAATCCTGATATTGTGAAGCGTTCCCGTCAAAGAAATGGCAACCGTAAGCGTGGAAAGATGGGACTGTGTCTGCTGTCCATCTTTTGGCGGTAAAACTGGCAGATCCCCAAACGATAGTTTGGTATGGATGTCTCTCCTGCTGGCTCAGTGTTACCTGAGATGGATGACTTCATACCATGTTCCGGGTTACCAAGAGGCCGCAGAGCGTCAACCAATATTCTCAAATCGCCATGGAATTTTTGTGACTGAATACATTTAGGGCCAGTTCAAAGGATAGTTGCAGTGTCATCTCAGACTTAAACCACCTCAAACCAAAATACTTGTTGGCTATTTTCCAATATTTGTTAAATTACCTACTACCTACTGCGTTTTAAATTAGAACTATTTGAAGTTGGAGTTCATCCAATAAAGTGTCTACAATGAAGTCGACATTGTATGGGCAGAGAGTAGTTGTATTTAGCCACAGATGACCGAATATCTTCCGGTTTAACGAGACGTTTTATTAAAGCACTGTGCTCCAGCGTTTTTTCAATTTTCAGTATTACCAGCAAATTCTTGGCAGGAGGAAACTCCAAGTTCTACTTGCGTGATTGTTATCACCATTGGAGCGATGATTTCTGAAATTCGCTGGTGTCTTTTGATGGAGTAGAGGTCCCTGGCAGTGGCTCGGCGTGAGCATGGTCGGCAGACAGAATGGACGCTCTTTCTTGAATCCTCATCGTTGGCTTTTTTGTTCAAAGTCCAGAGATACACTTACCTGCAGACGGAGGAAAGAGCGGTTCCCTCCTGTATCTTGGGAGTCTCAAGGTACGTCGAGCACGGCCGGATAACATTCTGTTTCACCTTGATATCTTCGGCCACAAATTCAAGTTTCACTCATCCCATTCCGGCATTCCTGCTATGGCGGGGCTGTGTTCTTGAGTCAAAATGAGCTTGATATTACGAGCGAAGTCTGGCCGCATCAGGTATGGGCCGCCAGGTGAAGGGAGGAACCTTGCCACGATTCACGCACAGAACAGAACCCAGCACACCTAACTGAACTTGGTGCATTTATTTTCGAGTCAGAGGAACAGGTTTCTGCAATCTCGACGCTTGGGTTTGTAGTTTGTACGCCTGTCGTCTGCTCGGTTCGTCCCTCTTGCATGCCTTTAAAATGAGACTCCAGAAGTTATTTTCCTGATCCCAGGGATCTGCAAGATGTCCTTCCTTGAGCAAGCTGAGCCCGAATGACACTGCGTGGTGTTTAGTGCAGGGTTTGCCGGGGAAGGGGAAACTGAAAAAACTCAAGATCTCAAAATCCGGTCGTCCCAGCTTTATTTGGAACTAAAGTCACTTTCAGTCTGTTGCAATCGGCCAAGTAATTTTGGATGATTTTATGTTTAACGTTCGGTAATAGACTCGCTGGTGGCCCCCCTATAACCGCATTCTGAGTTATAGGTTAGGTTTGGTTATGTTAAAACCAACGAAACTCAACTCAAGCTTACCTCAGCAAACCTAACCAATGATGCTGTAATCATTCCCAAAACCAAAAACTTAACCCAACCTAACCTTACCTAACTCAACCAATGCTGTGTTATAGGGCCAAAAGGGCGTTGAAATTTTGGTGTTCCATGCATTCACCCTGGAATGTCATGGAGGCCACAACAACAATTCGCCAATCCATCAAAATGTGCTTCTGGAATCCAAATTCAGACGCGAAGAAATAGTTGTGACGCCATTCACCATGCAGGACAGCTCAGGAAATGCTTTGCCTGATAACAGAAACTTGACGTCTTGATGCATGTGATGCAGCGTTACATCAACGCAACAACAGCTTGCTAACCCCTGCCAATTCTTGCGGAGACTTCACATAACAAAGAAGCACCATGTAAGACGAGTCTTTTTTTTTCTATTCAGCTTTTGTGCTGAAGCAATGTTCGAAATTACATGGCATTCTTGGAGTTTTGTTTCATTCAAAGGAATTATTCATGCTGCCGATGGGTTGGCAACGCCGAGGAGTTCAGTTCCCAGACGGAAGGGGGACCGGGAAACGCGGCGGGCAAAAAGGAAACCGCGGCAGCTCAGCTGGCGAAAGATTCAGTGAAACACGGCAAGAAAGCGGGAGCAAAGTGATCCAATCAATGCACTCAGGTGAAATTTGATGCACGCTGCCAACTCAGTGACGACATTTCTTTGAAAAAAGACGAAAAATGAAAAAAAATCTGCAAGAATCCTCGCATGAGTTCAACAGCTGCAAGGCATCGTGGCACCCGGGAAATTCTTCTCCCCTTGTAACCTTTTTGCAATGGAGTTTTGAAACCAAATTTCCTTTTTGTAAGTAATCCCCAGTAGAGGAATTCTTGATACCATATAGTGGAGAGTCCAGGTTGTTTCATTCATAGTGCCCTGTGGACGTTATATGAACTCCAATTTTGGTAGGTACCTACTTGTAATAAAATTTGTTTCTGGGTCTCCAAGAAACAATCCACCTAGAGTGCTATTTTTAATTTGCTTGACTTTCCAATTATTTTTGATTCTTGTGAGATTTTGCAACTGTGTTTGAATATTTGAAAGTCAATTTCTCGTTGATTTCTAGTCGCCAGAAACCCCTTTATATTGCAACCCAACTAACCTCATTTGAAGCGGCTGAAGCAAAGTTTGCACAGCCCAGAAAAATTTCCACGATAAAAAACGAATTTAGAAATAGGTAACATTTCGTTTTTATCGAAAGGTTTCAATGGTGGTGAAATTCGAAACCATACTTGATGCTACATTGTAAAGCTAAAATAACCATTGAATAAGCATTAAAGCATTTGATGGCTCGGCCCAGTAACACATTGGTAGCATCAAGTCAAAAATAACCTCAAGGGCAGGAGAATTGCCGCAGGATTCTGGCAGTTGGATGGGGAGCATAATCATTTTCTGGAAGAAAAGAAATTGGTTTCAAAATGCAATTTCTTCGAAAGATGGACAACATTTCTGACAACTCTATTTTGAGCTCTGTCAATAATATGGTAAACAAATTGTGACATGGATACTTGTTAACGGTTGCAATTTGGTAAACAATTGAAGACATCAATGTGTCAGTGTGTATAGCATTCTTCAAATTCACAGCGATTTCTCCAGAGTTTTAGATTGCTTCCATTTGGCAATTTCGGTTTATATTCTTTTTGGTCCCATCAAAATTTCGTCACAACTATGCTTTCCAGAAAGGTTTCAGAATCGGAAAAACTTTGCCAGAAAGGTCGTGACTGAAATTTTCACTGTCCTTTTTTGCTTCACATTTTCAGAATTTCAAATTCTTTTGTTGTGAAATCAATGGGATTGACGAATAATATATTTGCGTCCTTTGAAAATGATTCAAGTCACCACAACCCTCGGTGGATTCATGTTTGCACTGTCTTGCACTGCAGTTTCACCCACCAATATCGGCAATATCACGTTGTCAGCGTGGTACCAACTACTGGATGTTCACGCATTTCACGGTGGATAATTTCCAGTGCCCCAAGTCCAGATAAAATCGCTAAAATAAAGTGTCACGCAAGAAATTGACAACGATGGCGAGACAGGGCTGACATCTCTCGGAGCTTCATGCATGACGTCTTTAATAACTTCATGATGCCTTTAATAACTTCGCGAATTATTGTTCATGACTATTTGTGCTCTGACGTGCCAAGGGCATGGCGGAGTCGAGTTGATTGACATGGCGAAAGATTTAGATTTTTCTGATACTGCGTCCCGGCGTTGTGCATATCAAACGAAATGCGTCACGCATTGGAACAGACGCAGGTGATATTGCTGGGTTTCTGATGGGAAGGGGTTACGTTTGTTGCAGAATGGCGCCGTGGCAGCGGAATGGATAGCGAAAGTTGATCTAAGCTAAGTGCATTTGCCACTCAAAGATAAAGATTTGCAAACCGCAAACACCTGCTCCAAATGGCACCACCATGCCCCACACCAGCCCAACACAGCAGCGCAGACTCTGAGCCAACAGGAATTCCAGGGGAGATACATTCAATTTGAGAGAAAGAGTTGGTGGATTGCAATAAAAGGCAATTTTGCAATTTGGCGTCTTTCCTGTGACTGATTTGCGCGTCTCAAAATGCAATTTTCCTCACTTGCAGACGAGTGGAGTCTTTTCTCGAAAAACTGCTTTGAATATAATGGGCTGCCATCTTCAGATTTGCGATGAGGTGCGCGTTGTTTTTGCATCTTTGCAAAGATAAAAAAGCTGGTTGCCGTTTTCACTTTTCGTCTGTTTTATTGCGCACCACTTCCCCCATTTCCCTCTGAGGAGCCCACGGACTTCAAATTGATTCTTTCCCACATAATCATGGAAAGCAAGTGAATTTTGAATACCTACATCAATGCTGACGCCATCCTGGCGCGCCAACAGTCATGTCTTGGGCCTTTGGCAGATAACGTGGGAAATGAACCCGAAAACGTGAACGAAGAACTTGAATCTTGACATTTTATGTCAATTATTATTGATTCAAATACAACCTCGGTTTTGGAAGTATTTCTCCGACTCTGTACGAATACACCCGGCCCCACCTTCGGTTATCATTCGTTGGATCTTTTGCACAGACAGCCCTTCGGCGATCGCATATGATTTTGCTTGTGACGTCACGCATGGCCCCGGCGATGTGCTGGCAAATGTTACCTGAGAGTAGCTGTTCCAGCGCCCTCCAGTCCAGGAACCGAATAAATGGATGCCGGCATGGTTTCCTCCAGAGTACAATGGCGGCAGCACCCATCATCGCTACAAGGCCAGAGTCACAATAACTGCCGACATTGCCTTTTTTTATTGGTTTCACAAGTCCCCTGATTAGAATTTTGCTCCGACACAAAAATCTTGGCCTTTCTTGCAACATTGTTTTAACCCTTTCATTCGCATTGCACTCTGAATTCCTTTCATCAAAACTTACTTTTCACTTGAGAACGACTTGGCAAATGTTTGAGGGACCCAATTTGAATCATTCCGCAGAATGTGGTCAGCATTAAATAGCCCCGCAGCTAAAACTTACGATTTTATAGTCTGAGCACGATTACTGCATGCAGTGACAACTCTTGAACTGATAAAATAGAAAAAAAACCAGTTCCGAATGATCAAGTCCGGATTGAGCGAGGCAAATCGAGCGGAAAAGACTGCAGAACAGATGTGGCAGCTCTGCAAAAGTTGCATTGCCAAGTTTATTACCGCATCCGCATCGAACTGCATGCATCACGCAACGGCTGCTGCTGCGCTCCTGGCGGAATTGTTCCCAACCACAATCATCATGCGACTCTTCCCATTGGGACATGACATGACGTTATTCGTTGACAGCGACGTTTGGACGATGTTACTAAAACATGTTGCAAAAATGAGAGAATGCGAAAAGAAAAACCAAACGCAAGAAAGCAAAACACAACCCGTGGCCGTTCCGACCACGGGTTTTGTTTTTCATATCCAACATCTAGACACAATTTTCTTCTGAATTCATTTTTTCCAAAAACCATAAGAGATTGGAATTCCCTCGACACTCCGTCACTGTTGTTTCCAAAGCACTCCTGAAATAGACATAGCTCGATAAGGCATTTCCCTCCCCCTCATTTAAATTACATGCGTCAGTGAAATGGGAGCGACTTCTCACGCACTTCATGCATTATTTTATTGTTGCCATTTGTTTTTACCTGCCGACCTTTTTTTTTAACTTATTTGACGATGTTGTTAAAAAATGGAATTGTAAGTACCATGGAGCGGTGTGCTCCCTGCCCCCAAAATTCTTTGGGGCAGTGTTATGTAAATTAAATTAAAGGTTTATTAATTGTTGCATTCGGTCACAAAATGGCCCACGGATGCAGTAAGTCTTCATTCCATTCCATACCATTAAATGTGGCCCCACAGGAAGAAAAAAAAACACCCTTGTTGTCCATTTTAGTCTTACGCTCCAAAGCCCCTACAGGCACCCTCTTATCATGTCCAGCAAATGTGAATTCTGAGGCCCGTGGTTATTTCGTTTTGCAAAACTTGACGCTGCACCACAGTGTGGAGTTGCTCGACTGGCTCGGGTAGCTCCGGTAGTTCGGTCGGTAACCACGATGTGGTGCCGTTTTCACCGAGGTTCCACCCATCAAAACTTTCACTGAAGCCCATCGGGAGAAAGTCTGGGAATTTTGGATGACCCGCGTGTTTTTGGCAGAAAATCGTTTTATTCAACAACACAAAATCAACCCAGTGTTAAGTGGTCTTGTCACTTTGATATGAGCATGTGAGGAAATCAGAATAGGTATGCGTGAAAAATTTACACCCTGTCGCAAATTTTTTCACTCTCGACATATTTGCGGACGCGGCTCTAAAGGTTAAGGTTATAACAGTGTTCCAATTTTCAGCATCTTCAGCTCTGCCGGAAATACTTCTTTGTCTGTGGGGTGAGACTTTTTGTGGAACCGTCAAACATTTTGAACAGCCCATTTTGAGGACGACTTAGGAGTGGACAGACAGCAATTGGCGGACGTCAAGCATCAGGCAGCAGGTTTAAAACAAGCAACAGGTTGTAGATTGGGTTATCGTTTGCACGAACTAGGCCTACACGGTACTTCACATGTGGTCGGGGATACGGAAGTTTTGGCGCAGAACAATAGATGGCAGAAAGTTCTCAAAACCATACATTTTGAACGTCAAAGTTTTGTCTGTTTTCAGAACGGCCGAGAGTTCCCAAATTGTTTTTTTGCTGGGTGATCCGGGAGCTTGTTTCTAAGTTGCAAACAAATCGCCAGAATGTCGACCAATCGGATGCGACCGAAATCGTAATGACGCAATTATAAAAACAGTTTCATGCATGGGGAGCAGCCTGTGTGGCCGAGTGGTTTTTAGAGCACCGGCTGCTAATGCGGAGGTCACAATGGTGGTGGTTCGAATCCTGCGGTATAAAATTTTGGATTTTTTAAAAGTACCGGCTTTTTTGACACCAGTGGCGTTGGTTGACGCAAGGATGAGGAAGGGTTAGGGTTAGGTGATGGTAACTTTAGATGCCGTAATTGCGGTCTTAATTTGGGTAAGCTCCTGATTGGTCGAAATTCTGGCGATTTGTTTGTAATTGAGAAATTCGCATCCGGGAGCATGGAATTCACGTTTTCTGGACAAATGTGCAGAATTGTGCTGGATTTACACCATTCGTTAGATACTCCGAATTTTGGTTGCAATAATCGAATGCTTACAAGTGGTCACGATGTCCCTGTTTTCATGCCATATTTTCCCATGTTGACGCTGGCCGACATTTTTTCTCGACGTTTTATTAAATTTATTCGCACAATAAAATCCAATAAATATAATTTCGACCCAAACACCTCGCTGATCCATTTTTCTGCCACCAGCAATTCGTGACAAGGTCGGAACCACTTTTCTTCGATCAAGTTGCCAGAAACTCGCGCTGCCCGCAGATTCTTTAAACGTGTTTCTGCTGAAACGGGGTTTCCTGGCCGATCTGATTGTTGGCGACCCAAATAAATCTTTGCCCACGGGAAACCGCACGACTTTGTCATTTGTCACTTGTCACTTGTGCATGGAGATTCTGTTCCATGCTGGCACATGTGGAAAATGCGGGCACCAAAATATGACCCAACCAAATGATGGAAGTGCATTCGCATGTCTCGCAGGCGGGTTATCAAATTCAGTGCTCATCTTGATCAGAATATGGTTTTATGGGAATTACGTGCCTATACTTCGTCGAAATCCCAAATTTCTGGGGAATACGAGCGCATGTGTTGAGATTTCTTGGGGTGTAATAAACCCCGCAAGGGATCTGACACATCCCCGAAAATTGTGCAAGGCAGCGATGAGCAGGAATTCCTATGCAAGTCAGCTGCAGCTCCGGAGGTTCGCGAGAACTTGGAAATGCCTGTGGACAAGTTGGACAATAATCGATGGAAGAGGGGAGACAACCAAAAATAAAAATGACCCTGACGGAGGCGTAATTCACAATTTTATTGGAGGGCAGGATTTCCCACGAACCCCTGCTACGACGCCAATGATATTACTTGGAATTTTTGTTCATCCATTCAAACGTCGCACCGAATTCAGACGTCCTGTTTTTACCAAAATGTCCGCATGTCCAATGCGGTAGCAAAATCGTTTTCGTTTTCCCAGCTGGGGCATGATGATTCGATCACTGTTTATCTCTTTTGAACATCAGACTTTGAAAAACCTTGGCGCGACAGAGACCAAAAATGAAAATGTTATCTTGCGGATTAAAAATGACTACGGGAAAATTGGTCGGTGATTTGGTTGCCAATTTAAAAAATGCCGAATATGCACGCAATAAATTCACGTGTGAAGTGTTTATTCTTGAAAGGCCATCCGGCACAACTCAAATTAAGTGTGTGATGAATTGCGATCTTCGTGTAATGTGTCAAATGCCTTTTCATGGCGGAAACTTCACCTGTAATTTCAGATTGACCGTGAAGATTATCTCATGGGTCATCGTTTTGGTACACCATCACTTGCGATAAGCCTGTAAAGAGACCCAAACATTGGCCTTAAGAGTTCGAAATCTCAAAACATTCCTTCATGTTTGAGAAGTGTCGGATCTTGGGTATATTTATTGTATCGTGTGTGGTCCATACATCTGCATCCGGGGATTTTTCAGTGAAGAATTCTTTCATGTGAGTATCTGATGCATGCATCCAGATTCCTTGGAAATAGTTACGATAGAGCCCAACACCATCCCAGAAACTTCTCCAAACGAATGCATCACATATTTGGTTTGAATGAATGAATGAATGAACTTGTATTTAAGGAGATTTCCCCTTATCATGCACAATATCAAGAGAAGGTATAAGGAAGTGGAAACAAAGGGTTGCGCAAATCGCGTAAACAGGTTGCACAAATTCTGCTCAGAAAGTTACCTATATGGAGCTCCTATTGAGGAGGAAAGTGAAGGCGCCAAAAAAGTGCCGAGAGCCTGCACCGAAGATAAGCACAGATATCGGTGGTTGCAGCACCTTGGGATGGAAAGAGCTCCAACCACTTATCGCTTTCCCTGGGAAAGATGACTTGCGGAAATCTCTCTTGAAATCCTTTGAAGGCATGGTCAGTTTGCCTTGCCTGAATCATCTTGAAATGAGCTTCTGGGGGTTTCGTTTTGTTTGCATTGGAAGCAAAGTGAGAGACAAAAAATATCAACAATGTGAACTTCAACGAACAGACGATTTTAATGTTGCGAACCTCACGAACAGCCGGTCGATTTGATATCCCCCGAAGTAATTTTGCCAATGCTACATCACTGTATGCATGACTGTCAGCGTGAGACAGAGTTTGTCAGATTTTCATCGTAGGTGTCGCGCAAAGTCGCAGTCGAGATGCCCGATTTTAATCGCGCAAAATTATTGCCTTATAATTTGCGCGCCTGTGCGATTGCAACCAATCAGCCATTATTTTTGGAGTGGTCCGAAAAAAATTGAACCTTCCTGATAGAGACTATTTTGCTTTCCTTGGAGTGCTTTGATGAATGCATTGCCTGCCGCAAATCCGTTCGGCGGTCGCAATCGTATGGCCAAGGCTTTGGACTTAATTGCCACAAGTTGCAGATCGAAAATGTCTGTGAAATTAAGTGGAAAATAAAATCAGGATCCAAACAAAAAAAAATCTGCGAATTTTATTGGGATTCACTGTAAATATTGAGTGCCGTGTGGGTTGGTCGCCACACACAATGAAAGGTCGCCCGGTTGCAAATGAGGTTCGCCTTTACATGTGGTTTTTCCGCGTTGTCCAAAATAAAATATCTGTAACTTTGTCAACCCGCATCTCTTTGACAGGAAATATTCTTCTTATTCGTTTAGACCGCAGTTTGGAAACCTAACCCCATGAGAATCGGTGACAAACCATGGCACAAAAGGTCAAGATGTGGTTTTCAATGTGGGTAATATAACATTCTGCCCACCAGGTAAAGCTGGGAAATTCAAGACATGGAAATTCAAAACTGGGTGTAGCTCAGTTAGATCTGTTCGACAGAGCACCATTTTCACTGCAAAATAATGCGCAAAAGACACTACAATATTTATTGGCATGCGTTTGTTACCATTCAACAACAATGGTTTTCAAGCCTCCGGATGAGAAATTGCTGGCTTTAAAACTTTCATTCCTCATCTGCAGATTGACATTTCCCTGTCCATGGAGAACTGAAACCCCTGTGTAGCAAAATGGCCAAAAAAGCTGCGTCGCGCGAGTCTCATCATTCCTTTTACGCTCATCAGTTGCATATGTGAGTGAGGAAAAGAGGTGCTCGGATCGATTCGCTGTGTCTCCAATAATTTTAATAAAAATTTTAATAAAAATAAAATAAAAAGATTCAACAAAAATAATAAAATAAAACAATATAAAAATAACAAAAAATAAAATGATCAAAAAATAAAATTATAAAAAAAAATATATAGATAGATAAAACAAAATAAAAAATTTCAAAAATGAGTTTTTTGAACTTTCTCAGAAAATTTTTCAGGAAGTAATTGTTTTCCACAATTAATTTTTGTGTGTTTGAGACTTCAAACTCATGAACTATGCAACAAACTTTAATCTTTCTGATCTTATATTATGATCATTTGAATGAGCTTTTTCATGACCTGACAAAAAAATAATGAGTAATCACGATTTTAGAGGTCATTACTTTTGCGTCTTCATACCAATGTAAGAAGGAAGAATGCTGTCCCTTCTCGTTTGAGCGCAATCAGCAATGTCTGTCTGATTTGGGCATGCCAATAAACTTTCATTCCATTATTGTCTGGCATTTCCAAAATGGCCTCTCCCCCTCCGGGGCTCCCTGTGCAATTGAGCCTTCCCATGCGTCTCACCGCACTTTGGCATCCATCGCATGTGAAAAGACATTTAGTTATACAGTATCTGTTTGAAGCATTAATGCCACCCATTAAGGTTGCACGTAAGTCAGCGGCAGGAGACGCCGACCGGTAATTTCTTATCCTGGTCAATCAGAACAGGGTGCATCAAACGGAAGCGCACGATCCGAACCCTTCCTGCCCTATATGTCGTGACTTGTGCGCCAACTTAGCCCTTTTAAAAATATCCATAGGGAGTCCATTCCGGGCAGGACTTTTATGGCGGTTTCTTTGCTCTCAGGGAACATTTGCATTTACCTAAGTGAGCACGAGATCTTATTCAATACACAGCTACAATGTGAAGCAACCTTTTCCGAAATGTGAAGAGCCAGGAGGTCCATGGTTTTTATGGGAAGGGCAGGATGAACGTACAACTTTCGGTGGCAATCTGACCAAACCACACTTTGAATGCCCAGCTGCTGAACCTGGGCAAATCTAGAAAATCATCGCGTAGTTGCAGTATTGGAACAGATCTTGCGGTGCTGGGGCACCCTGTATGATTGGCTAAATGACAACCTGGTTTTTGTCCTCTGAGCAAGCCAGATAATGCGCATGCAAATAGCATTCGAAATACTGACGGACATTGAGCGTTTTCAAGAACACTACAGGGGGTGTCATATAACTTTGGTATTCCATGCTGGGATCGCAATCTTCCACCACAATGACTTGACCTTCAAGGGCGACCTTTTTGAAAGGGTCCTCATTTTCTTTTAGGCTCGGAGTGCCATGCGAGGCGGCCTCGCCGGTGGTCCATCGAACAAGCCGAGTTTCCTATATGAAATAGCCTTTCTCATAAATTCTGCGTAAACCTTCTTGAAAAAAAAACCCTGTATTCGATCCTGCAAGAAGGTTATACATGCTTTGGCTTATTATTTTTCAGGTACTGATCACTCTTACCCGACGTTAAATGACTCCTCCTTTGGTTCATAAATTGACAAGTTTCTGATTCGAGACAGGAAACATGGAAACGATTTCTGATTTGACCCGTTTTTCCGAAGTTTTCGACTGTCGTTCGTATTTTGATGATTTCAAACTTCTGCTCATTTTGGGGCCATCGCTTATGGGCATGCCTTTATCATGAGCGTGCAGCGGACTGTCTGCCGCAGACCAATTATCACGCAGGAATTCACTTTTAACCCATTCGGTGCACTTTTAAGGCGGTTTGTGTGGGCTGCGAAGGCAGGCGGACAGGTTTGAGTGTATATAGAAGTCCGTTCCAACTTGACATGACTACCCACGACAGAGTCAAGTTCGTGCGCGGAGATGGACAATGGTAAATTACAGCTGCGCAGGATCGCGACATCGAGGTTCGTCACGTCGTGTGACGTTGTAAATTTCCAGTATGGCAATGACGCGTCTGAGATCAACAAAGTGTGTTAGTAAAGGTTATCTACCTCGACATCCCGCACAGAGTGAGAACTTCGTTCAGGGTGAATCCATGAAAGACGTGTCAAAAATGTGAGGAATTGCTCTTCATGCCAATTCTTACAAAAAATGAAAGACTGAATTTCTTCAAAACCCCCTCTTTTTCGGGGTTTTTGCCCACAAAAAGTTCCGGTTACCATTGAAGCAACTCCCATGGCATCCACACATTTTGGGGAACAAAAGACAGAAGGAGAGGGATTTTGACAAAACACTTCTCTTTCATTTTTGTTTATTTCAGCCAAAGGAACCATGTCAGCCAATTTTATATACGTTTCGGTTAATTTTCATTCTTGGACTGCCAATTGGTCCAAAATGTTCCCGGGTCATTTGGGTATCAAAAATAAAAATCACTTGCAGACGTGGATCCTTAGCTTGAACCAAACAAAAATGAAAGGAGGTGTTTTGCCAGCTCCCTCTGGCTTTTCACCCCAAAAATGTACCTACGGATATGGCAATTGCCCATGGCAACCGGGCCTGTTTGTAGGCAAAAACTCCAGAAAGAGGGGGTTTCGAAAAAATTCAGTCTTTCATTTTTGCTTGTATTTGCAAGAAAAACAATTCCTCAAATTTTTGACACACCTTTTGAATTCACCCTGCATATTCCAATTGAAGATGTAAAACTTAGGATCATTCACACCGCGGCATTAATTCACAAAGAAATTCTGATTTCTGTTTTGAATTGACAAATTTCGAGCGGTTAATCATTGTCTGAATTCTGAAACAATGAACAATGCTCAAAGGGAATTGAAACTGTATTTTTGGAGTTGCTCCCTTTCAATGGGTGG
>JASGXE010010385.1:0-31169 GCA_030068105.1 Sinentomon sp. SZTP_YWyxl | reverse complement strand
CAGCATTGATCGATTCCAGGTCGCTTTTTCAGTGCGGCTAACGTCCAATATTTTTAAAAACCTTGCGGACACACGGCCTCAGTTTCAGTTTTTGGACTCAAATTCGAATGAATTTTCTGTTCGATGGTTGGACAAGTGCCCTGTGGAAAAACAATTTGGATTTTGGATTGTCGTGTCGGAGCTATTTTGAAACGGGTGAATGCATTCTGCGCGTGAAGGAATTCACATCTCCTTCAAAGTTTGCATTTGAATTATTTATTCGCTGAAAAAACTTACACGGTCCATGCGGAAGGCCCAACAACGATCTCTGCCGATATTTTGGAAAATTGACCACCAGACAGTAGAGAATCACACTTTGCAGTTGGTCGGGGATCGGGATGCTAATCACTGTATCAGTTAATGTTATCCGTAAGTGCTTATTAGTGCAGGGATTTTAGCTGTTTGCTCCCTGCCCAATTCAGAGTTGTTCTAGGCCTATACCTTGCACCAAAGGGATGGGATGTTTTTCGTGGGCCAGAGCAACATGGAGCATCTTGGGAAAAAACTTTCCCTGTGATGGGCAGCGTACGTTACGGCCACGTTATCCTTTCCGGTGGCAGATAACGTGGCTGGAGCGTTCCGTGACACGGCCCCGTCTTCATGATATTCGTATGCCTCCAGAAATGACGCTGCCAATACCATCTCAGGAACTGTGGAATCACCGTGGAACCAGGAAGGGTGGAATCACCGTGGAGCCACAATTTTTGAATGGCAGTTCCGTTTTCTTCCATACTGCAAATTTAAAGCATTGCATATGGGGGCGTGGAAATGAAGCGTTGCGAACGAAACTGCAGTGGCAGAAAGCCAGTAACAAGGCGAGAAAGACCAATGGAGCAGAAGAGATGGAGGGCGGATGTAGGTGGTGCAATAATGGCATGAATGTGTGCCGCGGCGAAAGGGGCTTTTTGAATCTCAGACAATGAAAAGGGAGAAGCATTCACAAAAAAGACTGTGGTGATTTTTGTTGTCATTTAACAAGGCATGTATTGTTTTGGAAACCTTCAGACTCTGAAAAATCAAATGCGGGTGTGCAGTTGTATGATAGGCCTACAAAAATGGAACAAGCTGCATTTGATTCGGGTGGACTTGGCAGTTTGTGAGCTGTTGTCCAACTGTTACTGAGCTGTGAACCAACTGTCAGAGAAGCATCAAACGCATCAGAATGAGAAGACCGGAAAAACCTCACTGCATTCTGTGATCCTTTCACCGTTTGGAAGAGTCTATTCGTATTTATCCCAATTTTGCACAAAAGGTGGAAAATTTGTGCCTCACTTTTTCATCCACCATGTAGCATGTGGAGGGTGAGGTGAACTTTGCGCCATTCCGCCATTTTGAGCAGGTGATGTGGCTGCGTGAGCTGATGCAGTGAGTGCACGCCGACCTCTTGAAGGTCGCAGTATCTCCTTGGCAAACCACATCTGGCCGTTTTTTTTATCTCCCCTTTGTCAGCTATTTTAAATTTCAAATAAGGGGAGCAAAAATGAACTGGGTGGTCTAAATAAAGTGCAACAAAGTTTGAAGGTGCATGGGTGGATCCAAACACATCGTTGGCTTCAAAAACTTTTTGGAGATTTCAAAATGCCAATATCTCTGCTATTGCGTTTTTCGTGCAAAAACACGCCAAACATTAAAAATGTGCGTTTTTATGACGGCGTGTTTTGCGTGTTATTTTGCAAATTTTGGGATGCTTCACACCGACAGGTAGATTTGGCTCACAGTGTGGTGTTTCGTCGCCAATTGGATTGGCATTCCTTGAACATGTGTCTCAAAAATTTCGTGGGACGTTTGCTTTGTCCTCAAGCAAAAAAAAACATTCGGCGGTAGACAACACAACGCAGCGATGCATTGGGGGAATTCAGATTGCTGCAGGCTGCCATTTGTATTGCAACCTGAAAGGCTTTACAAGGACCAGAACGCACGCGTCGGTTTTTGCATGCGTTTTTCTTTCTTTGCGTCTTTATTGCAATGAAGCATAGAGCTGAACCACGGTTTCTTAACCCGCAAGCAGGGTATTGTTTTCTTGGGCTGGAGGATGGGATTCCTTCCACTTCTCTCTCATTGAAATTTTCTGCGGGATGGGTTTCCGTTGGTTTCCCCCTTTTCGATGAACTTGACTATTGCTTCTCTCTTTGTCTGACCTTGGAGATGAATGAGAAGTAACCATTCTTGAAATTCGACTTGTCCCAGTGATTTTGCCTTTCTTGTGTAATTTTTGTCGAGAAGTTTGAATTCGAATGTCAAGTTTTTGAACGTAACTTTTTCTCTTTTGCCATTGATAAAACAAATGTTATTTTTCGAAGTCAGCACTTGGCCATTTTTGGAAAATGATAATTGTCAAGAAATGGAAAATTTCAGGCGTTGAAATTTTCTTGTGGTCTGTGCACCCATTCCATGGTGCAAAGGCCCGGGGCCCGAGTACCCCCAAAAGATGGCCCGGGCCTGGACGCACAAAAAACTTCTTGGGGTTTTGTGTGAAGCAGGCCAAGATCGCGGACGTGATTTGTCGTTTTTGTTTTCACTCGCTCGAAGTAAAATCGAAAACCGAAATAGAATAAAACGTCCACGAACGATTTGCGAGAGGAATTTCTTCGCGGATGACTGCTGAGTTTTGCGCCGCTGGCATTGAGCCGGTGGCGGTGCTTCGAGACAACTCGGATCGCGGACGCACCGTTTGAACATGGTTTTAACCAACTGATTGAGTGGAGACGAAATACGCATGCGGACCGATGCTGCTCGGGAAAACCCCGCATGTGTAAACCAGTGCCAAATTATCTCCGCATTGCGTTTCACTCTGGAATGCGGCAAAGAATGTTATTTGCTTTTGTATGGGGGTTCGGCGTGCCGCCAGGTGTTGCATGTTGTGGCAGGGGGGGCCGGGGCCCTCGGCATCCGTCCTTGCTTCGGCCAACCAGCCAGTCAGTGTTGTTCAGGTTGGCAATGCTGGTTTCCCGTTGGCAGGTTGAGTTTGGTATGCTCAGCGGAGCGGAGTTTACTTACTCTCGGATCAAAATTATTCACTTTGAAATTTTTGCGATAACAGCCCATCCCGGCCCATTCTTTTCAAAACGATGAATGCATATTTTCGATTTGACGCATTCCTTTGCTGCAGATCGCAGATGATGGTCCCAACTTGGAACGTTGAATTGGCAGGTAACAACAGAGCAGGCTGGGTGACCAACACTGGACCAACATCGAGTCCCGAGCTGCGCTCATGGCAACGGAGCTGAGAACAACCAAGCAGACGCTGTGGCACCATTTAAATGTCCGTGGCCCGTTGCGATGGTGACCAAATTTTGAAGATTGGTTCCACTTCAAAAAAAGCCTGTTGACCTGCTGTTTTCGCCGTCCAAGAGTCCACGAAGGAAGAATTGCGACAGCAGTGCAGCTGTTTTTTCCAGAATTCGATTCAAAAGTGAAAAATAGTGACCGTCACTCTGCTTTACACAACGTGCCTTAAATCAGTGCAAAATATCTATCAGTCAAACATCAAAATGAAAAAATCCCATGTGAGTTCGCCCGCAAGTTTCCTGACAAATCAACGAAAAGGTTTTGTGTTCTGTTGATTGTGCCAACCCAGGGCTGTCGTTCTGACACGGCACCGGTTTTGGTTAGAATCCAGGACACGCAGGAGTGACCAAAATACCTCCGCTGTACTATTGGGTGATCTCCAACCCCACGTTCGCACAAAATCAGATATTGACTTGTTCAGTGATAACGCCAACCTTGAACGTCCTGCCTACTGTTCAGTTGAATCGCAGATCTCGATGCTGATCTTTCTTCACGTTCGTGGAAAACTTTGTTCCGCTCGACTCGACGTCCACAAATTTTGTGGCACACACACACACATTTTGCATCCATTTTGTTTTGAAGAAGGTGTCTTGATGTTCAGCCGTGTTGACCCACAGAACGAACTGGGTCGCATTGTGTTTCACATCATATTTTCTGTTTCAACACATTGCATATTTTCTGTTTCCACAGATGAACATAAATTGTCACATTATCTTCTCTCAGGCTTGTGCTCTTTGAAAGATCTAGATCTAACCGAGGTCATAAAAATCACTGCATCCAATTGTATGGATATAGTGATGCCTCCTTCTTCATTAGCTCTGGCCTTGTACAAAGGCGCAAGCTTGGCTAAATAATTACCGAATTCTTTTTTCCAGCTTTGATTTCCTTTTAGGGACCTGCCATCAATTGAACGATTTCGCCAGGAATCATACCTACATTGGCAAACATTACGATTACGAGTTCGTTTCTTCGCCATATGTTAGCTGAAGATTGTCGTTTTATGGCCGTTCTGTGCCCTTATGAGTATGGATTGAATTCAGCAACATGGAGCTTCCTTGCGAGAATTACGAATATTGTGCATGTGGTGCAGTGTGCAGTGCCAACAAGATGTGGCGTGGCCGAGGATGTGTAGTGCTCGCCGCAGTGCCAGTTCTCTCGTGATGTGTTGTTCTTCTCAATGTGCTCAATGTCTTCATGCACCTACGATGAAAAAATCAATTATTGGATTTGCTCGGTGCATTGATCGCGCAGGCGACACCAGGTCGCGATCAAAGGACAAAGACACTATACGGTTCTAAATGAGTCATGAAACAGAGAGTGTTTGGGCCACTGAGGTCTTGCTCAGCCCTTATTCTGTCAAGCCAGCGGCATTTGACTGTTCAATTGCTCACAGGAGAGCAGCTGTATTTCGCAGTGAAGGTGAGTTGGCTGAATTTGTGCCCAACTTGTGTTTCTTGACAAAACCTTTTCGAAACTTCCGTTTTGCTCATGACTTTGGGATTAAAGTGTCGGAGAATCCACGAATTAAGTTGAATACCCACCATTATCAGGCTTCTTTCACCTGAATGATGTTACTGCAATTTTTTCAATGCAAATTTCAGTAAAATTGCGGCCCATTCTCAAAATCTGTGCGGTGATGGGAAATCTGTGAAAAAAGTAAGGAAGAGTCGGTTAAATAAAATGTTTTTATTTGTATTTTAGTATTTTTGTATTTTGGTCTTGTTTGGGTCTGTGACCAGTGTTCCTTTTTTTCTGGCTACCTCTGGCGTTGGTTGTCGGATTCCGAGGTTTCCTTCCTGCGTGTTCAAAATGAACCTGCTGCAAATCTAAATCTGCTAACCTTGAAGTACCCAACATGTCAATGTTGCAGTCCAACGCAGGTTCCATCCAGAAAGTTGCAGCCGAAAAGTTCTCGACTTCTTTGTTGGTTTGCCGTTTGAAATCGAAAAGAAATCAAAATCATTCAAAACGATTGAAATTAACAGAGGCAGTTCCTCACGGCAAAAACAAGCAGGTCTGTCAGGATCACGGGGATCCCAAAATCAAATCAAATCAAGATCAAATCATCCAAAACGATTGAAATTTGCTGAGGAAGTTCGAAGGCCGAAAAACAACGCAATTGTGGAGTGATTTGTTAAAACACGCCTCTTTCAGCAAAATCATCCAAAGAGATTTTGGATGATTTTCATTTTCGGATACCCAAATGTGCCACGGGGGGCATTTTGTGGTAAAAATCATGGAGTGGGCTTTCGGAAAAATATTTTGTTCACTGATGTCTGCCGCTCGCATGTGGAATATTCTCTCAAATTTTGTGGATTTGACGCCGTACCAACCTTTTGAAAAGGCACACACTGTCCACAAGCGTTTTGCTATTTTCGTCCAGAAATACAGAACTTGTAGTTTATTATTTTCTTTTTGCTTAGACGAAAACAAGATGCGGTGATCTGTCCAACTACGTCAACCAGTACCTCGGCTTGTCCGAGCCACATTTGCTTGGCCTGGCTATCCTGATCGGTAAGTTATTGATAATCTTTTCAAAGTAGTTCATGATGTCGTGGGATGCGACGGATGTGTTTGAAAGAGAACCGGCCCAAAATGCGCACGGTTTGCCAGAGATTTGGCGTTCTGAATTCTTGCTGCAAGTGGCTGGACTTATAACGCATTCATTCCCACATTGGCATTTCAAAGGAACTGTGGTCGGCCCCTCAAAACGTCAGCCAAAGTCAGTTCGTATAAATTAAATTGAGTAGTCCTACTCTAAATGCGAAACATCCAAAAACCCACTGTTAATCAATGTTCAAGATTATATTGAGTAAACTGCTCCTGAAACTCCAAGATCAGTTAACAGAGAGGCGTTGATCGTCATCAATCAAGCTTCCGAAACGTGATCGCTCAAAGCTTTCGAAATGATGTGACCAGAACCACTAACCAGGGCTCCTAAAAGCCCTAAAGCGTTTTCTTTGAATGAAATTTCCAAATACAGGGTTTCCCAAAAGTCACTTGACAACCCCTGCTATTTGCTAGTTTTCAATCTTCTATAGTGGGGCTATTTCTACGCAGATTTCAGGTTCAGATTGGGCAGGGTGCCTGCTGCAGGTATTATCCATTCGAATTGGAACAAACTCCACTCCAAGATTCCAGAGAAGCACTTTTCAGTCGGGGTTGTCAAGTGACTTTTGAGAGCCTGTGTATCGAAAATCTCAATTGTTTCAGTCAAAAGAGGGCGGATTGATGTTTGCATACAAGCAAGCTCCGCCAAGACCAGAGAGGCAACGTCCCTCCCTGGAACCGACTTTGCATGCGAACTTTGCTGTGCAGTCATCACGCCAGTCTCCCAGAAACTTCAGTTCAGACACCATCAGCCACAACCCTCGATATGGGCAAGAGGTCGAGGTCATTTCTTTGTCCAACATGCACATTTCCGTTCAACTCGTGTATATGTATGTTTGTGCCTCTTCATAATGTTACTGACACCAGGTTCGTTGAGAAAAATAGACAAGTCTGCAGGAAGAATGATGGTTGATTACACGTTTTTGTACCACTGCAACGAAGACTCGGTTAGGCTTAGGTTAGGTTCGTTCAGGTTAGGCTGGGTTGGGTTTATTGGGTTGGGTCAGGCTAGGTTAGTTTTTGGTTAATTATTTTTTTTTAATTTTTCACAAAAATTTTCACAAAAAATTGTTCGAAAATTACAGTGGCGCATGCACATTCACATCCAAGGGTACATCATATTCATTTTCGAACACGCGAAAAAATAAATAAATTGAAGGGTACCTTACCACGATGTTGTTTGAGTTTCTCAATAGGATAACATCAGGTGTTGTTGCAGGTGCATCAGAAGGCATGAATACCAAACGGAATCAGAATTCAGTCGCACACAGCAAAGCGCCAATGCCATATCGATCATAAGGCAAGTGCACAAGACACGTAAATCAAGTGTAATGTCCCTAGATGATGAGTGCACATGCGAGCACAAAAAAAAGGGGAAAGACATAAAGAATATCAGGAATGAAGCATGAAGTAGGTAGGTACCTAGCGAAAAGCAAATTTTTGTTATAGGAGTCAAATGACTCCCTTTAAATCAACAAACGAAAGCATTTTTGAAAATTGAAAGATGAGAAAATAGAGAAAGGAAACAAAACATTTTTCATGAAAACACTGACAATGAGCTTTAGTGGTCGCAATAGCAATAAAAAAAGAAAAAGAAAAAAAAAAGAAAAATAATAAGATAAAAAAAACCCTTACGACTTGAGTTGAAAGTGTTCAGTGTCGCCCAGAAATTCAGGCCATAAATATTGCTGGTTTTGACAAAAGCAGTTTTTTTTAATTGTGTTGCTGGTTGGCGATTTCGAATTGCTGTTTGGAACTTGTGGCTGAAGAACCGATGTTAACAAAAAGAAAACGAAAGCGGCATTCCCGCGAATTTCAAAAACTGGAGCACCCTCTTTGTTCCTGGCGTCGACAAAAAAATTGCCATCGGTAACGTGACCAAACAGATTCTTGGTTGCAATGGGGCAAGAACGGCGTGTCATCCATCACCATCATGTGGACTTCGCTATTTTTTCGAAATGAACCTAGTTTTTCACGAGTATGCCATTATGCAGAAATATTCAAGAGCTTTATTTCAACGAAATTTGCGTATTGGACAAAGAGCTATACATTTCAGACAAAAACGACAATAAAGCAAGACAGAAAAACCGCAATGACCTATTGTGTCACCTGGTTCTTGCAGGCATCAGCACCATGTCATGTCTCCCCCCAATAACAGTCTTTCTCCTTGGTATTTTTCGCCAATTATTGTCGCCAATTTGTGCGCGTGTTTTTGACGCGATCGTGTTTATTTCCGTTGTCAATATGCTTGTCCGGCGATGGCCTTCGCCAATTCTGTTGCCAATTTGAAACAATCACACAAAATCGGGCTCCGAAAAATCAGATTCCTTCCCGTTTGCGGATGCTTGAAGCATCGTCTCTCATTTCGAAACCATTCACGAAGGAATTTTCCAAAACATGCAGCTTGCGACGAGCAGCAACGAACCATCGTGCCTCCTCGCAGTCCGTTGTGGCGGACAAGCCAGTCAGCAGGAAATTGACGGTTTTCTTGTTGCTGCGTGATGTTATTCTTGTGGTATTGAAGTGGCAAATGCAATGAACAGAAAATGCGGTTGCTTCATCGTAAATTTGATTAAGGCACACACGTGTGTTGTTGTCGATTAAAGTATCGACTCTGGGGACTCTTGATTGCTGGTCAAACATGTTCCGAGTTCAGCGGGACTGCAGCCCAACAACGAACTTGGAAACCATACCAATGCAATGCGGCTTCGAGAAGAATGCTGTTTCAAAATTTTCAAGACAATCTGGTCCCCATCCCCGCGACTCCAAGCGATCCAGTGCCCCCTGGCCGATCTCACCCGCTTGCACTTGCCGCAAGATTTCGAGTTGAAGCCATCAACGGCGAGTAGGCGGGCATGACATTGGTGAGGGCCTCGTCTATCCAGCGGAGCGTGAAGTAAACATTAAAACCAGCTTCAAGACCTGTTTATTTTCTCATCTTGACTCGACCCTTCTTCACTTGGTCTGGACTCGGAATGGAGCTCTTTCACTTGATGTTCAAAAACTTCTGGAAAACCATTCTCGAAAGTGTTCGAGCTGTGGCAGGTGGCACACCGAAAACTCAAACCGTCCAGTAGTTCACAGCAAGGGTTCATGACAATTTTTCTCAAGCTATTCGCCATTTTTCATCGTCTCCGGACAGCCATGATGACTGAACGGGGAAGAAACACACCGCTTGAAGAGTCGGGAAAGAAAAAAGATGTCGATTCCCTGTGTGAAAAACAAATCTGCTGCATTTTTATGAAGGACCCTGTGGAAAGTGTCCAAAGTTACTTTCTTGGCTGAGCGTATAATAAGAGAAGGAGTCGTGACCGGAGAAAAAGATAGCCAAGTCTCCTGTGTTGGGATATTCTCTGCACTCTGCTGGAGAGAAAGAAGCTCACGTCGATTTTGTTGTTTCCAGTGCAGCAAGCAAAGCAACCCTTCATTGCAAGTGCATGGCCCATGCATTCGAATCCTTGACAGCAAGAGAAGAGACTGGTTTATTGACTGGTTCCAAGTCAGGTTGCTGCTGCAAAGATTCATCCTCTCTTCGAGTCTCTGTAGCTTGAAGCAGGTTTGCAGGAAATCAACCTGCCAATCTGCTTTCTTTCTTGGTTCTTGCAACGCTTTGTTTGAGCAGGTTTACAGAGAAAACTGCCAATCTGGCGTCATCTGGCGTCCATTCAAAGTCGCTTGAAGCAGACAGCAACGGAAATCCAGTAGTGTGTGGTCGAATCTTTCCCAGGTACCTGATTGAAACAGGGCATCTCCAATCATCCAAACTGGCATGATTTTTTGCAAAGCTTGAAGCAGGTTTTCAACGGAACTTCCAATGTTCCGTCTTCCATTCAACGTTTGAGGCAGCAGATTTCTGAGAAAATTTTCAAATTGACGTTGACCACCGCTCTTCATGCCTATTATCTCGTCTTTTTACAGTATTTTGATATTCGAAGAGCGAAAATGTCCGCAAGTCTCAATTTGTCTTCATTTCTGAAACACAGCAGCTATGCACAGCGAAACTCGTTCAGTCGTGCTCTTTACGAATACACAAAACTAGAATTGAAACAATAGTTTGGTAAGCGGAAACTAAAATTCCGACTAAGGCCTCCTACAAATCTTGAACAAACCTTGAACTGAAGTACATTTCCTGCGAAAATTGAAACATGACTTCTTCTTTTTCTCGCCAACTTGCTTGAGCTAACAGCATATTTCAGCAAAAATTCCCTCTTTCTTGAGTCTTGAATTGAAGCAGGATTTTTTTTCTTGCAAAGCTCAAGTGCAAGTTTGCTAAAATTTTGTCTTATTCCATGCAAAAAACTTTTTGAAGCAGACAATATCACGGGGAACTATTTTAGAGCCGCAAATGCTTGAGGGGGTCCTGTGTGCGAACCCAACCAACAACAGCCAACTGGTCAACCGCATTCATGTGACAAACGAAGTTTTGTGGGCCGGTAGACCCTGAATTTGCAGTTTCTGTTCTGCAGGTTTCGCTCCCAGACCCACCACCAAGAGGGAACCGTTGCCCTTTGAACTTCACACACCCCGAATCCCCGAGATGGGCGCTGGGCTGTGCCCGGATTTCTGCCACGTGAGACGCGATTTCTCTTGGCGGCCTTGCTGGAAGTAGGAGAAAAATGATCAGAGATGTGACACAAAGGAGCGTTTCTTTTTATGGACCATAAGGAGAGATCACGATCATAACTGCACCTATATATCCGACTGGTATCCATGGTGCGGTGCGCACAAGTGCGCATGGCCCAAACACATCCATCCAGCGCCGATGCCCACACACTGACATTTTGAAAATTCATTTTTGATGTTGCGGAATGCAGTTGGATCATAAAATGAACACGAATATGTGAACATGATTATCTTGAAACATGATTGATTGAATCGAATTAATTAAAAAGCGCAGCAGTGAGCAGCGTATCACTGGATGCTGCATTCGATGCGTCTCGGCATGATTCGTGATCAAAGACGACTGGAATGTGTCGTTATACTTTACTCTGTGATGGCATGTGGGTATATTTTTATGATTGACACTGAAGTTGGAAAGCACTGAGCGAAATCGCAGTATTGGGTGTCCTGCAATGGCCTCTTTCCAAAGTAAAACCATATGCGTAAAACTGTGGAAAAGGCCGGAATGGGACCGCATATGCATGGGGCGGATAGGCTCTTGCAATCGAACAAAATAAAGATCCACGAAAGGGTTGGCCAATACAGGTTGTTTCTGTGGGTACCCCTGAGGGGAGCTTGTGTGATGATTTTTCTCTGCCGCAGCCCACTGGAAAAAATATGACCGCATGAAAATGAAATTTCCATGTGATATTTTTTGTGAATGACCACAACAGCTAAGCGACGACCAACCAAATGAAAAAAAACAGATATTGAAATTGTTTTGATGATAATCATGTGCCTGCCGACTGAATTTCAGTTGAATGCAGAGGAGAATTGGGCTGCAATTATGGGGCATAGTTCTCCTTGCGAGCCCAAGGTGTGTGTAACAAGGTAAAAGGTCGGACCACCAGCCGAATGGCTATCAGTCCATATGACTCCACGATGATGAATTGGCGAGGACAGAATGGATTTTGCGAGAACAGCAGGTTCAGGACAAATAAAATAAAGAGCGGAAAGAAGAATCTTTGGAAGGGTTGCACACTTGGCATTATTTTTGAAGGCGCAGAAATCTTGGAATTTTATGGCTTCTTAACAAAAAATAGAGGGATATTTCATCCAAATTCCGGTCAGGATTGTGGCAGAAAATGCTTCTTTTGGCAACGCGCAGGGCCGCAATCAGGCCGTCGATACAAGAGAGGCCACAATGTGGCCAAGCTTTCCTGTCAGCTGCAATGTCTTCAGTCTGAAATGGTCCAGAAAAGGATTGCATCAAATCGTCGAAGTCGAGAGGAAAAGCCAGACAGAGATCCAAACAAGAATGTGAGCACCATCTTGGTCCATGAGCCAAAATTAATGTTTCGAGTTCTCCCAAAACCCATCAGACCGACGTACAGCATGGCCGCCCATCTCATCCCGTTGCTGATTCGTTTATTGTGCTGATAAAACGAAGGAAGGCTGCCATAAATCATGGAGCCCAAACCCGAGCCTGTCTTGAAACCAGGCACAAAAGTGCTACCGGTCTTCCCCTTTATCCTCATCAGCGCATTCTGTCTGGAGGTAATCTCATAACGTTGAAATATCTCCAACCAGATAATTCCCTCAAAATACTTTGCCTTGGTTCTTTGATGCGCTCCATCCGAGCCCGCACTCCTCATCTTGGCCAGCTCAAGTTCCGAATTTCTTGAGATGTTTTTGGCCCAGAGCACTGCATGCCACTCACAGGAATACCTGGCCGCATCGTATCGAATTTATTCACTCCAAACGGCTTTGTGCTGGCCATTGGCTCACCTGATGCTGGCTGGCTGTGGGTATCCGTATGCTGATCCTCTCTCGAATATTCATTCCAATTATCTTTCCGGTAAAAGAAAACAGGACAGGTTGTTCCAGTAGTGAGCATGAATGGTTCACTGAGAAGGATTGATCACGAATTTGGTTTGGAAGTCAGAAGTTTAGAACACATCAGAATGCTCCCATCTCGGAAGGTTTGCAACAGCCTTGCCAAGAGTTGTGCATCGACCCTGTGTGCAAAATATGAACGCCTCCAAATCTGGCTGAAGAACTTGAGCTGCACTGCAACCCTCACAGATCAATGGGTCCACCTCACTTTTGAGCAAAGGCCAAAATATGTCTGCTATCGGGGGTTTCCAATGTCGGACCAAGCCAATTTTTGAGTGAGAAGATGTCCCAAAGAAAAGACTTTTGGTCATTGTTGTGACAATAGCGCCTTTCGGATAACTGAGATTTCTCCACTTCTAAATGGGATAGTATGAAGTCACGGTTTTGCTCTTTTCAAAAAGAACAGAAATTTCTTCAACGCAGCCCTTTCATTCGAACAAAAAACCGCGATCAAACTGATGGAGGATGCTGTTGTGAAGGACGCTGTCGTGGCCGAATTCCAGGTTCCTGCTCTGGTCGAGTTACGCCATGAATTAGACAGGAATGAGTGCGTGCCCTTCTCTTGAGCCAAGTTTCACAAGGTTTCAAAGCAATAACCCAATGTTTCAAGACCCTCGCACGAGAGCAAAATGCTTTCTGTATAACGCAAATTGAAGTCGCGAAATTTTCGCGACTTCAATTTTCGCATGGTCAACTGGATGAAATTGAACCAAGCTTTGAAATCGAACCCGTTTTTCTCTTTCCCGTTCCCAGGCTCGCTTAATGCCGAAGGCCTGTGGTTCGTCATCAAAAATACGCTTCTTTCAATTCTGAGTCTGATACCCCTCGTAAAGTCACACACAAGGCCAAGTTCCCCTGGGTAAATTGCAAGCTAAAGAAGCTTTTCGCCAAAAACGACTGGCCCCGCTCGTGCCAAAAAGTCCGGCAAGCATGATGAGATTTTATCCTATGAGCTTCTGGGCAGAGATTTCTGAGAAAATTTTCAAATTGACGTTGACCACCGCTCTTCATGCCTATTATCTCGTCTTTTTACAGTATTTTGATATTCGAAGAGCGAAAATGTCCGCAAGTCTCAATTTGTCTTCATTTCTGAAACACAGCAGCTATGCACAGCGAAACTCGTTCAGTCGTGCTCTTTACGAATACACAAAACTAGAATTGAAACAATAGTTTGGTAAGCGGAAACTAAAATTCCGACTAAGGCCTCCTACAAATCTTGAACAAACCTTGAACTGAAGTACATTTCCTGCGAAAATTGAAACATGACTTCTCTTTTTCTCGCCAACTTGCTTGAGCTAACAGCATATTTCAGCAAAAATTCCCTCTTTCTTGAGTCTTGAATTGAAGCAGGATTTTTTTTCTTGCAAAGCTCAAGTGCAAGTTTGCTAAAATTTTGTCTTATTCCATGCAAAAAACTTTTTGAAGCAGACAATATCACGGGGAACTATTTTAGAGCCGCAAATGCTTGAGGGGGTCCTGTGTGCGAACCCAACCAACAACAGCCAACTGGTCAACCGCATTCATGTGACAAACGAAGTTTTGTGGGCCGGTAGACCCTGAATTTGCAGTTTCTGTTCTGCAGGTTTCGCTCCCAGACCCACCACCAAGAGGGAACCGTTGCCCTTTGAACTTCACACACCCCGAATCCCGAGATGGGGCTGGGCTGTGCCCGGATTTCTGCCACGTGAGACGCGATTTCTCTTGGCGGCCTTGCTGGAAGTAGGAGAAAAATGATCAGAGATGTGACACAAAGGAGCGTTTCTTTTTATGGACCATAAGGAGAGATCACGATCATAACTGCACCTATATATCCGACTGGTATCCATGGTGCGGTGCGCACAAGTGCGCATGGCCCAAACACATCCATCCAGCGCCGATGCCCACACACTGACATTTTGAAAATTCATTTTTGATGTTGCGGAATGCAGTCGGATCATAAAATGAACACGAATATGTGAACATGATTATCTTGAAACATGATTGATTGAATCGAATTAATTAAAAAGCGCAGCAGTGAGCAGCGTATCACTGGATGCTGCATTCGATGCGTCTCGGCATGATTTGTGATCAAAGACGACTGGAATGTGTCGTTATACTTTACTCTGTGATGGCATGTGGGTATATTTTTATGATTGACACTGAAGTTGGAAAGCACTGAGCGAAATCGCAGTATTGGGTGTCCTGCAATGGCCTCTTTCCAAAGTAAAACCATGGGTAAAACTGTGGAAAAGGCCGGAATGGGACCGCATATGCATGGGGCGGATAGGCTCTTGCAATCGAACAAAATAAAGATCCACGAAAGGGTTGGCCAATACAGGTTGTTTCTGTGGGTACCCCTGAGGGGAGCTTGTGTGATGATTTTTCTCTGCCGCAGCCCACTGGAAAAAATATGACCGCATGAAAATGAAAATTCCATGTGATATTTTTTGTGAATGACCACAACAGCTAAGCGACGACCAACCAAATGAAAAAAAACAGATATTGAAATTGTTTTGATGATAATCATGTGCCTGCCGACTGAATTTCAGTTGAATGCAGAGGAGAATTGGGCTGCAATTATGGGGCATAGTTCTCCTTGCGAGCCCAAGGTGTGTGTAACAAGGTAAAAGGTCGGACCACCAGCCGAATGGCTATCAGTCCATATGACTCCACGATGATGAATTGGCGAGGACAGAATGGATTTTGCGAGAACAGCAGGTTCAGGACAAATAAAATAAAGAGCGGAAAGAAGAATCTTTGGAAGGGTTGCACACTTGGCATTATTTTTGAAGGCGCAGAAATCTTGGAATTTTATGGCTTCTTAACAAAAAATAGAGGGATATTTCATCCAAATTCCGGTCAGGATTGTGGCAGAAAATGCTTCTTTTGGCAACGCGCAGGGCCGCAATCAGGCCGTCGATACAAGAGAGGCCACAATGTGGCCAAGCTTTCCTGTCAGCTGCAATGTCTTCAGTCTGAAATGGTCCAGAAAAGGATTGCATCAAATCGTCGAAGTCGAGAGGAAAAGCCAGACAGAGATCCAAACAAGAATGTGAGCACCATCTTGGTCCATGAGCCAAAATTAATGTTTCGAGTTCCCCCAAAACCCATCAGACCGTAGGCTACAGCATGGCCGCCCATCTCATCCCGTTGCTGATTCGTTTATTGTGCTGATAAAACGAAGGAAGGCTGCCATAAATCATGGAGCCCAAACCCGAGCATGTCTTGAAACCAGGCACAAAAGTGCTACCGGTCTTCCCCTTTATCCTCATCAGCGCATTCTGTCTGGAGGTAATCTCATAACGTTGAAATATCTCCAACCAGATAATTCCCTCAAGATACTTTGCCTTGGTTCTTTGATGCGCTCCATCTGAGCCCGCACTCCTCATCTTGGCCAGCTCAAGTTCCGAATTTCTTGAGATGTTTTTGGCCCAGAGCACTGCATGCCACTCACAGGAATACCTGGCCGCATCGTATCGAATTTATTCACTCCAAACGGCTTTGTGCTGGCCATTGGCTCACCTGATGCTGGCTGGCTGTGGGTATCCGTATGCTGATCCTCTCTCGAATATTCATTCCAATTATCTTTCCGGTAAAAGAAAACAGGACAGGTTGTTCCAGTAGTGAGCATGAATGGTTCACTGAGAAGGATTGATCACGAATTTGGTTTGGAAGTCAGAAGTTTAGAACACATCAGAATGCTCCCATCTCGGAAGGTTTGCAACAGCCTTGCCAAGAGTTGTGCATCGACCCTGTGTGCAAAATATGAACGCCTCCAAATCTGGCTGAAGAACTTGAGCTGCACTGCAACCCTCACAGATCAATGGGTCCACCTCACTTTTGAGCAAAGGCCAAAATATGTCTGCTATCGGGGGTTTCCAATGTCGGACCAAGCCAATTTTGTTGAGTGAGAAGATGTCCCAAAGAAAAGACTTTTGGTCATTGTTGTGACAATAGCGCCTTTCGGATAACTGAGATTTCTCCACTTCTAAATGGGATAGTATGAAGTCACGGTTTTGCTCTTTTCAAAAAGAACAGAAATTTCTTCAACGCAGCCCTTTCATTCGAACAAAAGCAACCGCGATCAAACTGATGGAGGATGCTGTTGTGAAGGATGCTGTCGTGGCCGAATTCCAGGTTCCTGCTCTGGTCGAGTTACGCCATGAATTAGACAGGAATGAGTGCGTGCCCTTCTCTTGAGCCAAGTTTCACAAGGTTTCAAAGCAATAACCCAATGTTTCAAGACCCTCGCACGAGAGCAAAATGCTTTCTGTATAACGCAAATTGAAGTCGGGCCGGCGCACAAAGAGTGCACTCTTTTGTTGAACAAGGGTGTGCGATCCCGACACAACGAAGCATGAAGGAATCTCAACGCCCATTTTGAAGTTGACACTAGTTTTCCCACCCCCCATTTTTGCGGTTGAAGTTTTGGTTGGTTATGCCCAATGCATTATATCACTTCCAGCAACAGACCAAAGCAGACCATTTACCTCGCAACTCATTTTTCAACAATATTTTTCAGCAGATCATTTTTGTTGGGGCCATTTTTTCATTGAGACCATTTTCATTCAACCTTTTCCATTTAACATTCAGCAGACAATTACACGCAACAATCAAGTACCCGTTCCAGCTGGAAGCATTGATGTGCCACTGTGTTTCAGAGTGGAACGCTAAACCTGCTTCGTACTCTGCTTTTCGGCAATTTCCGGTCAATTCTGGACCCATTCACCGCCACCGGTTGATCAAAACAATCGTACTCCGCGTCTTTTCTTCAAGTGTTTTGCAGTCAAATCACTTTTCCATTCTTTCTTTCTTTTTGCAGGAGGGGAGTATTTGTTTGTGGATCCGGAAAGCAAGATTTCGAAATATGCTCCAAAAACGTGGAAAGCATCGACTGGCAACGTAAGTTCAATCTTATTCGTTTCGCATCATTTTGCTTCTTCGATCGTGCGCAGTTCCAAAATTTGAGATTTTTTGTCAACAAATGTAAAACACACAAGAAAAAAATGTGTTACAGCACAAATTTCGAAGTGAATTGTTATGGGAATTTCCGATCGTGCAAAACCGACGTGCGAAATTTGCGCTATGGAGCAGCTGGAATTGTGTCCGCTCATTGTGGCCATTTTTCCAATATCGCAATGAGACATTTCGTGATTCTGTGGGCCATGGTCCAAGAATGCAAAAAACCGGACTGTGTATCTTCAGAACACTGTGGAACTTCAGTTTTGAAACTCATGGTTTTAAATGGGGACCACCCAGAGATATTCGAATGCGTACTCTTCACATCTGTTGTGGGAGGCAATAATTATGAAAGGATGAATGTATTACCTATCGGAAATATCTTATCGGATTTCTTAGCTTTCGGAATGTAAATGACTGGTTTGAATAACTCCTAATAGGAGTTATTATTTTTTATGCTCGAAGAGCCTTTTTCTTCATACACTGGAATGTTCTTTCACGTTCAAAGCCAATCGCATCCATTACCCTACGTAAAATCTTATTGCGCACGTCTCAGAAGCAGGTTGATGCTTCGTAAGATTATCACGAGGAGAAGTTCAAGACAGAATTCGGAAGAAACATGAAATCTGGATGAGAGAGATTGTTTTTTTTTGCTCATCGCTCATTTTCGAAACAACTTGGAAAGTTATTCGCTTTCTCAAATTGTACTTCTCTTCCCTTGGCCTTGTTCACATCAAGTACATAATTCTTGGAATGTTTACGCCTTCTCACCTTGTATCTTTTCTACCTGTTGCGATTTCATTGGTTTATTTCCGTTGCATTCCAGGGTCAATCGGAACTCGGACACCTTTCCTAGTCCTCTTCCTCCGGGTTCAGTTTTATGTGGACAATCATATTTTGCTCAAGTAAGTCAGCAACGCAGTGTTTCATTGTCATCAGTGCCATGTCGCCAAATGATCCATGATTTCCAATTTTGCGAAAATAAATTTCCCTGACTGGTTGATCGGGGCAAAAAATGAATAACAGGAATGGAAAATCCACAAAATATCCATAAAAGCAGTGTTTCACTAGCACGAGAAATTTGGTCACGAATTTGCATTTTATCTGCAAACTAGTTGGCAAATTGCGTAAGGCCTCCACTAGAGATGCTCTCATTGGCCGTTTTTTATTAATTGACAACAGTTGCCTTTTTTGCTTTCACAATGACAAGATCGGAGTTTCGATGTCTTGATCACTTTGACTGCGAAAATAAAGGATGTCGCATTTCGATTTCGCAGGTTTCCTGTTCTGACGCATCATTTCTACTTTCAAATCCGTGAGAATGTCCGAGTTCACCACCTGTGGACGAACAGTGAAGACCTGCTTCACATTGCATCATGCACTTCAAGCAGATGTTGGCGATTTCGACGAGGTGCTTCATTCCGGACAATATTTCGTTCCAGGACTTTACTGTCCAGTATCCGTGAGTACCACAACACACTTCTACTTAATTTCCTTGAAACTCTTTTTGACCGTGACTTGAGCTCAGTGAGTGAGTTCTGGTTCTATATGCAATTGCAAATCTGTACGCACAGGCAGGAAAGTCAATTTATTTGCAAGAGCAACTATCAACGAGTCATCCAAACCAATTGACAAGTAGCGAAAACTGAAAACCAGACCCAGGGGGCGCTGGGCAAAATTCTATTTTTGTATTGAGGTGAAAATTGGACATATGGGTGAATTTCTTCCTTCTCTGGGGGCCCCCCGCGCTCCCCCCAACAATTCCGCACTGTTCACAAGGCAAATTTCACGAATGCACTGAGTACGAGTCTGTTGTCTGTGCAGGTTACAACTTTGTCTTCTCCGTGAATTTGTGGGTGTTTTGCAAAATTTTTGAAACCATCCAATCTTTGACGAAAACTGAAATGATTGGCATTTTAGTGCAGATGCCACATTGTGACATTTTTCATCTTTATGCATGTTATTCGAGTATTTCAAGGAAACTCGGAATCCCTTCATTCAAATTTTTCGTTCTCCATTTTTTTTCTCTCAACGAGCGTCGAGCACTTTCATGACAGTAACTTTTTCTCAACCTTTACAACACAACCTTTTCTCTGCAAATCGGGGCACGAGTTGCGAAAGGTTTTTTGGTCAATTTTGTTTATTCTTTTTATTTCCCAGTTGGTTTCTCAACTGGGTAAGGAAACGGTCATCAATCGAGTTCGAGAAAATCACAAACTCCACAAAGGTCTTTTCAAGGAAGAGGCCGAGATCACGTTCATCAAAGAGGCTACAGTAGCTTCAAAGTTGTCACATCTACTTCACCTCTATCGAGTGAAGAGGCGGAAAAGTGACAATGGATATGAAGTCCCCGTTCACCTGGGAATCTGCACTCGTGGGTTGGAAATTTATGAGGTAGGTGACTCCAACCATTGCCAATGTTTTTGGGGAAATAGCCAGTATATTTGACCATAGTTAATCTCTCCGGGTCTTGGGTATTCTATGGGGGATGAACAATTCCAGACTGGTGACTGTACAAAAAGCAAATAAACGTAACCTAACTTCTTTGTTCAGACCACATGGCATTCCTCAGAAGTATATGAGGGAGGGGGCTATGCGGCTCCCAGAAAAATCCAGAGGTAGACTGCTTTGTGTACAGTATCCGTGCATTTTCCGAGAGAAATTTATTTGCCCCCACAGAAAACCCAGAACCCATCTCTCCTGACGTTTACTTGTCACATGAAATCATTGGTTTGGATCAGTGCATAATTTGTGAATGATCCTGCCGTTTTTGCATTGAATTGCAGAATTCATTTCTTGCACAACAAATCCACCATGCATAACGTTCCGAGTTCACACCATATCCACTGCAAAACAAGGTTCACTCTGTCGTTCCACAGTGATGGGGGTTCGTTCTGGGGTCGACAGATGCAAGCCGATGTGGAACGGCTTGCATCTGTCGACCCCAGAACGAACCCCCATCACTTGACAATTGGCTAACTTCCAGAACAACATTCCACAGGAATGCTTACCATTTTATATCTTCAATCCGATGCAAACAAATACAGAATGAGGGTGTATGAAATGCAAAATGCATAGCAACAATGGCTCGGTGAATTATTGGAAAAAGGGTTGCCTAAAAGCGACATTTTCCCTTGATCCGGAAGCATACTGACCGCAACTTTGTGAAGAAAATAGCCACGCAAACCATTTATTGGGCCTTTAGCAACACACTTCTTTCCGTTTTGGAAGGACATCTCATAGTTACATGTCAAAACGTCTGATCTCTTGCGATAAAAAACTTTTCTTTAAACTTTTCAGGAAAATGAGGACGGCCACAAACATGTAACAACGTCTTACCTTTGGTCCAACATCATCAAGCTAACATTCGAGGTAAAGATATCCATAAACCAGGATTCTATATTCCACTTTTCAGGTTGCATAATTCATTTCTCCATGACTGGTACCTTTTGAAAAGTGGCCTGCAGTTCGCATACCAATGGACTGAGACGGAAAGAAAAAAGTAGCTTAGTTACAGCTGCAATGAATGATTGGAAGGATCGCAAGGAACAGAAGTTTTGAGACATAGACAGAACTGAAGTTAAGATGCACTGAAGAAAAAAATTTTCATCGACTCCTACGGTGCTGGTTTTCAACCACACTAAAAAAGACCAAAAACGTTTGATGCCATTACTGAGCTTGACACACGGAGGCTGCCGCTTCTTTGACTGAGTGGGCACACCCATCTTGCATCACAGGCCAAAGTGTGCTCTAAGAGAAGCGTGAGCTTCCATAAGTCTGTGACTCCAAAAGACAGAGTTAAATTTCTATGGGCAAATCTTCCATTGATGCATTTATGTTAATTCCCTCGCAGAATAAAAATTTCTCCTGGCATTTTTTAACTTCCGATGATTCTTGGCAGTTTGTAAAATCCAAACTGGCTCATTAAAACCTTCACAAGATGTCGCGAAAAATAATTTTTTTCAGTTCCACAATTGGGCACGTGTGCCGACAAAAACAAACAAGTTCAAGCAAGGGTAATAAAAAGAGACAAAAAGACATTTGATTCTGCCAAAGGCGTGACACAAAAGAGTGTCTCAAAATTTTGAGAAAGAGGAAAAAATGAGAACGAGAGCATAATTTTTGTTGCCAGATAATCCAGGTGTTCCTGTTTACGCCAGCAATTACAATTGATGATCGCAATCTGAACTGAATTTTATTTCCATCTTTACAGCGGAAGAAGTTTGAAATTCGTGCCATTTCCACAGAGCCAGAATCCGGAGCAGACAAAGCTGGCGTGTGCCGGCAACGATCCAGAAAAATTGAGCGCATTTCTTTCTACACTGGCAATGATGAGAAGTCGAAGTTATTTCTGCAGCTTTGCAAAATGACCCATCAGTTTTACATGTCTGTCTTGCCAAAGATAATTGAAAATCAGAGGCGAAAAGATGGTGAGAAAATAAAATTACCCCGATTTTCGCAATTTCAAAAATTTGTACATTGTAAGAAACTGTTAGTGACCCAATTGACCTGTTAGTGACCTTTTGAGACCACTGAAGCTCTAAACCGTGAGGCGGTCATGTGTAACTTTTGACATGCTTTTATTCATTGAAACCCATCCATGTTTTGTGTTTGGAAACCGGTTTAGTGCACCTCTTACAATTTGCACCAATGCATGGCATTGGAAAATTTCTATGGCAGTGGACTGGAATATCAATTGGTTGAGAGAGAAACTCGTGTGACAAAGTTGTCCCTTTGGAATGATATCTTTTTGAGTTGTTTGACAAGCTAGCCGGAATAGCCTTGAATCCTCCCGAACATTTTCCTGAGATACTAGAGCAGCTAAATGGAATTTACCACAAATAATTTTCAATCTTTAATCCAGATCAAAGAAGGTCATCGAGAACTATCGGCTCTGCACTGGCAGCAGCTTGGGCTGGCCTGACACCACACCAGTATGGCTCCGTGTTTGATGATCCCAGGATATCGGTCATTAGCAACGCCTCGTCCAATACCACCTCTGGTATTGTTTCAGATGAACGAGACAGGCTTCAGAGCATGGATGAGAGTGACTACACTAGTGATGACCAAGAAGGAAGGGATGTTGTTGGTAAGCTTGGGATGTTAGAACACACGTAGTCGGTCACACGAGATGGTATTTTGTCACACGAGATGAAGATATGGAGAAATTGAAGCCAACGTAAACTGTAGAATTACTGAAAATGTTTCTGTAATTGTCAACCAAGTGCACTCACCATCCAACAACAAAGCCGTCAGCTCCTAAGCATTGAAGTCCAGCGATTTTTTATCCAGATCCAAAAACAATGAATAAATTCTGGACTGCTGCATATTGCCAGAGAAAACTTTGCTTTCTCAAATAATTTGTGCGTGGCCCCCTGCACTTCGATCTCTTCATTTCAAAATGGAAGATTGTTCATTCTGTCTGGTTTCCGAAGGTCGATAAATCGTTTATTTTTGTCACCTTGCAGCAAAACGAAAACTGCATTCATCTTATTTCTGCTGCTCTGTCCCTTCGCGCTGTCTGCATCAATCTTTTGATACATGAATGAACTGTCCCAGTCTACCAGAAAACATCTCTGCCATCCCACCAGTACCTGCCTCCTTTTGTTTACCTTCTGCTGATCATGCCCATTAGCATGTTCCAGAACACCAATTATGGCCATGGTGGTTTTTTATTGTATTGAAAAACAACGCCATTCCAGAGATGAAAGCTCTCTTTTGCCAGTTTGTTCATGAGAAATAGCGAGTCTAATTTCTGTCGTCTGGTTTACTTGCCAAATTAGGTGGCCATGGTGTCGTTATTTTTCAGTAAAGTTGGTGCCCATCTACTGTAGTTCTCTTGGGCGAAATGCTAAAGAACATGCAGTGGGGAAAAAGGGCAACAAAGCCAAAAACAAAGCTATAGCACGAGATCAAATTTGACAGGTTCAGCTTCCCCATTCATTATGCACACAAGTGAGCATAAAAACATCCAAGTCTTGACCCAATTAGCTCTGATTGCAGTTTTTTCTTCTGTGATGAGAATAAAAAATGAATGTGAATGCCAAAAGCCTGACCTTTCCCCTAGAACTTGAATTGTAAACATGAATTTGCCGGCTCCCAAAATTTTGAAAAGGGCCCTTGGGTCCATTCAGTTTTCGAAAGGACAAGGATGCCAGAACAAGAGGACACACATGTGCACGAAGCCCAGTCACTTTTCAGCAAAAATAAAAATATTTGCATGAAGGGTCTTAATTAGAAGGGCTTCCACTTCCCAACCCAAGCTAAAAATTTAATTTAAGAACTCTTTCTCCCATAATTGCCAAATCCGTGCAGAAATTGAATATTTCTTTTCCTTCTGCAGATGGTCGATCATCAGAAATACTGATGCTATCACCAGCAACAGCATCACCTGATTTTTTGTCTTCCGAGTCTCTTCATAACAGCACCAAATTGCATAAGAGCATTCCGAAACCAACACAGGCAAATCAGCACCACGCTGAAACGAAAGAGAAATCAAGTTCATCAACCACCAGAGACGTCTGGAGGAAGAAACCTCGAGCATCGGTGATAAAACGTGCGTATTAAAGCATATCTGCATTGTTGCAGTCTGTCATTGTCAACTGATTTGAAAAACCCGAATGGGATTCAGTCCAACTAGAATTGGATATGCATTTTTGCGTGCTTTGGATTGGGTGCAGTATTAAATTAAACAGGAAAGCAGATCGCTTGCAAGGCATAGATATAGGTGTTTAAGCACTCCATGTGGCACCAATCCCAATATTGTGGATGCTTACTCGCAAAATTTGTCTTTCCGGCTTCAGGCAATTTAAGCTCGCACAGCAAACCCAGGAATCCATGCAATTCTCCCCCTCGAAATCAAAAGCCTGGGCCGACACCAGGAAGGACTTAATGCTCAGTTTCAAACATCACAAGCTGACCATTAAACTGCAGTAGTCAACCAAATAATGTGCAAAATCAATGCTGATTACAGCCTAAGTTAAAGCAGAAGGATTTCTTATGAATGTCGGAAGCCAAACTTGTGCACATTGTTATTCCAAACATTTTTACATTTCAGTGAAGTGCCAAATGATGTCTGAGCACGAAGAGGAGCTTGATACCGAACCACCGTGTTGTTTGCATGTTGAAGATGTCATCGATGGTCCAGTGATTGGCAATGCTGCAAAAGTTACAGCCCCCAATCTTCCATCAGCCACTAAAGAGAAACGGTGCATTTCCCATGGTGGCAGTGCCGGTGGCAGCAGTTCGTCATCAGTGATGAGCTCTTCAACAGTGCGATCGAAGTTGACACTACTTAGATCAGCAAAGTCTGAGTTCACTGTTTCACAGCCGCAGACAGAGTCGAGGTATGCCAATGGCATGTACTTGCTGAATGCAACTGACATTTTTAAAGTTGAGGTGGAGAAATTGGGGGGAAAATATAACACACTGAGATTTGTGTTCGAGATGTTTCAGATTTGTTCAAATGCACCAAAATTACAAGATTTGAGGATTTTTCCACAGTGATTTGCAATCTTCCAGAAATAAGCATCGAGTCACAGGTGGAGGACATCCGAGTCGTGGTCCCAGCAAGCAATGGAAGAGACTTTCTGGTCACGGGAATTCATCCGAATTATACCTTTTGCAATTTTATGAATGATAATTTTTGACCACCATATTCTGAAATTTCCAAGCCCATTCCAGCTTTCGAAATTTCTTTTTAGTTTCTTCATTCTTGTGAGAAGAGTTCAATTTAGATTGTCTGCTTTTCCCTGTCAGTAAAGGCTTCGGAAATGCAATGTCTATTCCCCGTCATTGGGTGGAAGGCATGTATCGTGCAAGCTTCACTCTTTGAATAAAAGTTTGAGTTGAGCTAATCATTTTGCCATTGGTTCAGTGACTTCGAAAGTCTTTGGAAATCTTCACCCCCTGGAAACGTAAAGCTTTTAACCAGGTGTACCTATTGACTCAGAGGACACCATCAGAGACAATACACGTTTTCACAAATGGATGCGAAGCATCGTGCGTTTGTGCCAAATAAACAAGCTTGTTTCACACAGCCACAACTGATCTTTGGGTGTGTGGATCAATGAGATAACAACCACCCTCTACAACTGCAAGCCAATTCAAAACGAATCTTTGCTGATTACCCTGAACTGGTGTTTGGCAACAAGAAAAGTTGTCAACCATACAAAATACCAGCACTTTTTGGGAACAGAAAGGTGATGAATTAAAAAGATGATAGTGCTTAGTCTACACAGCATTTCTTCAGTTTTCCTTTCCTGCAGATTCCAGTTCAAGTGTTTTCTTTCCTTTGTGATTGAATGTCCCACAGGTTGAGAAACGCTGTTCTTGATCATTAGAATTTCGCTTCTCTGTGTTCTTTATTTCAGAAACCTAGCCAAACTGAGGTGTTACAGAAGTAAACGAGATTGTGCATGCCAAGCAGAAGGTGCAGATCAACTTGTCTGCAAAACAAGTAACACATCTTCCAGCACACCAGGAGGCAGGAGGAGAACACCGAGGACCCTCCCAAGGCGAAGAAGAAAGTCCTCTGGAACTGGCAGTTGCAAATCATGTGGCCACAGCTATTCAGACAGTGCAAAAAGTGCCCCGGAACTGTGTGCATCAAGCCTAAACTGTACAATCTCCCATGCATTGAGCACATCGGAAGTATCCGACATCAGTACTCTGGAACCTGGATCGAGCTGTACTGGACAGAATTCTGGCCTCTCGTGTGGATCTGGAATATCTGCAATATCAAATTCTTCATTCAACCACAGGCATTATCCTTCAGGATCTTTAAGTTCGTTGGACGATACACGATGCTTGACCCCAGTGCAAAAATCTTGCAGGAGCAGACGACACCGGAAGATTGGTTTGGCACGGTGCTGCAAAAAAGCAAAAAATGACACATCTTCCAAAAGTTGTGACAATCTTGACCTTTCGATTAAAAGTGCACACAGCGAGTATGTGAGTGGAATCATCCCAAAATCGGGAACCTATCCAATCCGTTCAACAATAAGCTCCAGTTTGGACACCGACAGTGACTACGTTGAGTTTCCTCCTCAAGTAACAGCAGCAGGAAATCAAGGTGCTTGCACATGCTTCAACAAGGAAAAACCTCAGGAGTCTGTGACTCTTGTAACGAGACCGATATTGGAAACACGTCCTGTTGAGAAGGTGGTGTGTACGTTGAGAGATCCCGAAAATAGAATCCGGACTGTAAAAATGGATAAACCGAGAGTTGCTCCTGACATCAAAGAAGTCAATGCAAGGTTTATTCTCACGAAGGCTGACATCAACATCTTGACAGCACATGAGACGCTTGCAACAGCAACTTCCCCTTCATTTACAACACCAGCTCAATTGGCAACAAAACCGACACCAGCAAGACCTACCTCCCTTGCATCATCTCAAACCATCGTTTACAATCCGTTGCCAAAAAATATGCCTTCCAAGGATACAGAAGGTGGCACAACAAACCCACCAGCCCTGCTGAAGTTCCAGGTGGCCTCATCGTCACAGCTTCCAGCAATTTCGCCTAACAACTACCTCGAGTTCCAGAGGCATCGACCTGTTGCTGAAAGGAAACTTGCTGAACAACAGAGACATAACACAGTCATGAAAAGTACCCCCACACTTCAACATCAGTATGATCATGGACAAGATGCCATATCAAGGGTGACTGCCTCTGGCCAATTTGTAAATCCAGCTATGGCAACAGTGTATACAAAACAACTGACACAGTCACAGATTGAGCAGTTCAAGAAACAACTCTGTCCTGACTCCAATATGATGTGTTGCAGGATAAATCAGCAAGCAATAGAGTTGACGGACAAGGGACCAGTCTGCCAAACACCTCATGAAGTTGGCACACCAGGCGACACAGCTGGTCTCCGGCCACCACCCCCATATCGAAACCCTAAAACTGAGAGTGTCTACAAGAGTTCCCCAGTGTTGACACCACCTACTCTACCCAGTGTTAGTATCCCTCCTCATTTATCCCACCAATCCAATTTCTACAAAAGTACCCCCAATGTTGCATCACAACCAGTGACAAATCCACCATCCCATCAGCATGGCGGAGTTGTCATGCCACAGCAGTGTGTCTATAGTTCCAATGCCAATGGTTTACCACGGTGTTGCTCAGCCCAGAGCCTTTGCAGCCATTATCAACAACCAAACCACTACCTGTCAAGTCAGTCTCTGTCGAGCAGTGGTCAATCATCATATCAGAGTGGATTCTATTCAGGAATATCTTCTTCAGCTTATTCGTTGAATTCAGCTTCATCCTCGAGCTTGACAAGAAAGCAAGATGTTCTGCGAACTTCTGCAGAGAACCTTCTTCTTTCCTCTGTAAGTTGCCACCCAAATGTTTCACAAGCGTAGATCACACTGTTTTCTTTTTATCATGGTTTATTAGGCAACAGAACAAAGACTCCGCAATGGCATTTTGGCAATAATTCTTAAGATAAACTCGTAAGGATAGCCAGTCACTTCCTTTAAGTTGCCTATCACGTAAACCGATAGGTAACAAAAGTGTAATTGCAGCATCTATCAGGCCCAATTCTTGCAAAGACCTGCCTCGATTGTTGGCGCTTCACCCGATATGCACATTAGATTTTTCTGTGTGTGCTTGGGTGCTGTTCTATCGGATCATGACAAAGTCCCTTCCTGGCTCTTAACAACATAATGGGCCGATTTTTTAATCGAAGCCCATCTTTTAGGCTGCGGATTATTATTTTTTGTGTACAAAATTGCATTTAAAAAGAAAAGAATCCGCGGCCTAAAAGATGGGCTTCGTTTAGAAAAACGGCCCAATGAGTCTAGCTCGAATGTGTTATTTAGGGTTGGTCTGTGGGTCAGGATTGATTGTTCTTTGTCAGGGTGGATTGTTCTTGACAAGTCGGGAAAATCGATCGTCCTCTGCTGCCATTCCAAACAAGCAATTTTCCGGTTTTGTCACCTTGAATCAAATAAAGAATGGGCCTGTCTCCCCAAGAGGACAAACTTGGCACATCATGACACAATTGAATGCCTCAAGATTGGCCTGCCTTTGAAATTCAGGGATCCATCAGGAAGTCGGAATGCACAAGTTTTTGGGCATTTAAGTGCTTCATTTGTCTCAATGGAAGGCCAAAGTGGTCTTGCATGCGAATTGTGAAATGTTTGCCTTTCCACAAACAATTCAACCACTTTGTTGTATTTCATGTCTGCAACCTCAATCACCGCAAAAAACTACCGAAGCCCATGAAATTGATGATTTTCGAAAATCTATAAAAGTTTTCAAGCCAAATTCTTCAAGCTATCTTTCAAAATAGTAAAGTGGAAAACTGGAAATGCATGAGAAAAGCTTTGAAATTCATCTGCTGAAAATATGCGAGTCCTTTCAATTGGTACCTACCTACCTATTGTGTACTTTTTACAATTCCAAACTGGCCTCTGATTTTGTTCACGTCATTTCTCATCCACAGTGCAGATTTCGGTTCAGTTTTTGGCCTTGATGCAACATTGCAATGGTGACCACAGGGCCTTTTTGCCCCAAAATCCTCCAAAGGTTCCAAAATCTGCTTCCAATTTTTTTTCAATTTTTCGAATATCAGTAAGACGTAGTTATCAAAACATTTTTGTCCAAGCAGTCTATCAAAAGGCAACACTTGAAATCGGTACATGAGCAGAGATTTGAAGTTAATCTGCTCAAAATACGCAAGTTTTTTTTAATAATTATTGAACAGCGTACATAGGTAAATCCAATATGAATTTTTAAACCATGGATACCTTCAATTTTGCCGACATTGTTAAAAAATTCTTGACTTCAAAAAAAAAACTTTCTTGTGAAGTGAGCTGTGTCCAGAAAGTTAGGTGTATCCAGAAGCAGTGAAATAAAAAACCCAAGATTGGGGCCACTAGCTAAAATCAATTCTTGCATTGAGGTGAAATTTAAATATGGGCACGCTCAAGCATACTTTCTCCAAGGGCCAAGGGGGCATCCCCTAATGATCCCCCCACAATTCAGGCACCTTAAAAACCAGACGGAATACTGTGATACGCCATTCAATTATAAATACTTTTTTGCTTTTGATTTTGACACTGACATCACAATGCCGAAATACTGCGGCACTGTCGAAGTCAACCAAACGTCGTGAAAGGGATACAATTGAGTTTCAATTTTCTATTTCTAGGCCCAGAGAAAGGAAGAAATCATGTCACGACATCAACTTTCAATGGATGGGAGCACCAACAATTCTGCTGCAAAGACCATTATGAGCACCAACAGTGCAGAGAGAAAAATTACAGACCGCTCTGCAGTTTTAAGACCTCCATATGCGGCTGGCTTAGAAAGTGTAAAACATCCAGGAACTGTAAGTTTTTCCTCAATCACATGGTGCAGGAAACCCACAGCCGAGTACCATGTTTTTTCATTGGAAACTTTTTGGAATTTTAGTTTGAAAAGCCTGGTGGCCTGAACTTTTTCACCATGGTGTTTCAGTCAAATTGCAAGTTTTACCAGAACCATGAGAAAGGCTGATTGGTGCCATAGGGATGGTAAAGGTGGGCAGCTGGTATATTGGGAGATTCAGGCATGTGGTTACGTATAATGTCAATACATAATTACTTTGCAAAATGATTGACTGGGACAGAAACTGCTTTTGCTATTTTGCTACATGGCCAGACTGTGTGCCTCACAATGAGACATGAAAGGAAGGGGCAGAAAACAAGTGAGTCCTTTTTTAGTCTAGTCAGGGCCGCAAAAATCGTTTGGAGCCCTGGAGCACGGATTCTCGAATCTCGAGCCTGGTCATATTTTGGTCAAAAAAGCTTTTTTTTTGCTAACCAGGACATTTCGATCCCGGTCGAAAATCGAAGAGCTTATGTTTGCTCGCTCTCGCATTATTTCATTCCCAATTGAAAATTGAAAAAAGCTTTTTTTTGCGCGCCAGCCCATTTCGACCCCGGTCGGCAATCATGCGTCCCGACTTTTTGCAACCCTGACCCTACCTTTGCCCTATTCTCTGAGCCAAACATGTTACCCCCAGTAGTTTCAGTGGTTTTCCACTCTGACATCTGGAAACAAAAGTCACCAGTAATTAATGGCACATCCAATCGTAAGCTGTACAATAGTCCTGACTCCTGATCATATCACATGGAATGTGTCAACAAAATGGAAGTTCCAGAGAAACAGACTTTGTCGTCTCAATATTGTCTTCATGGTTTCAACTGTAAGCCCAATGAAGACAACAAAGCACAAGATAAACCACAGAAAAACAACCAAAAAGTGCACGATGATACTAATCAGTTTTCCTCTTATTCCAAAACTTTAGGCTCAGATGCTGTTGCGGCGACAATCGGAACACACACAAGCCCACCAGCCTGCTTCAGTTGAACGAACGCAGAGTGATCGGGTACCTGTTGACATAAACTGTCTTCGAGAACGTAGTCGTGATCTGCAATTGCCACTAATATCAGCTCTGTGCAATGACCCCTCACTGCTAAAGCAAACTGCGGTGAAGTTCGTAATGCCGGAGCACCCAAACAGCAGACGAGTGGTCAGCTTTTGTGAGAGAAATCCAAAGTCGGCAGTCAACAATAGCAGTGATACCGGAGGACAAGTCATCATGGAAGTGAGTGCACATGCTCCCTCAGCATTCACTGCCAACGTTTGCAGCACACCATTTGGTAACCATGTCCACAACCACCAAGAAAACGCCCTGAAAAAGCCAGTCTCCATCAAAAATTCATCATATCTTGGTCTGGGCCCACTGTTCAAGAATTCTCAAAAGAATATGTACAGTTGCCCGAAAAGATTTGGTTTTAAA
>JASGXE010010384.1:0-15455 GCA_030068105.1 Sinentomon sp. SZTP_YWyxl | reverse complement strand
CAAAAACATTTGAAAAACAAAGCTTTCTTTTGCTCTTTTCTCAGTCTCTTCTTCAGTTTATTTGCATCATTTTTCCAATGTATTGTTCCTGCAAAATTCAAAGCAATCACATTGTAAAAATGACTGAAAATGCATTTTTGACAGGTTCCAGCCTTTTTATTTCCACCGCCAAATAACGAAATTTTTAGACTTTTGAGCGAAATTTTCCAAAAATTATCACCATTTTCAACGTGCTCTAACCATTACATACTTGATGCCATGCTGCCTAGGTTGTTATTGTTCTCCCCCTGCTAGTTTTTCAAAACTATTGTTTTCATCCAAAATCGCCTTCATGCAAATTTAATTAAATGTTTTTTGATTTTTGCACACCATTGCTTGTGCTTATTTTTCATAAGGGGACTCCGTATCTAGTGCTTTGTTTTGGAAAGTTTATCTTTCTGACGGACTCCATCCTTGTGTTCTTCTTTTTTTTCTCCTTGAGAAAATTTCATCTCAAATTTTGACAGCTGGGGTTTCCTTGTTTTCCCGCATTTCCTTTGATTCACCAATGGTGATCAGTTGCTAAAAAAACTGCTAATTTGTAGGCAAAACATTTGCAGTTGTTGTTAGCAATAATTGTTCCTGACACCATTCATGCAATTGTTCCTTTCTGATATCATCCCTTTTTTTGTTTCTTGACTTTTCAAACTTTTTTGCAGATCTCACCAGAACACACCAGTGAATCCTGCCTGTGTCGCTATCAAAATGAGCTCCTCTCCACGATGATGGATCACCTATTAGCGGCTGATGCGCTGATCGGCGAACAAGCTGCGATATCGGTCGTCCCTGGAGGAAATGCAAATCACATCGTCGCAAATGTTTTCTATTTTGCATCGAGGCTCGTAGATAAACTTTGGCAAGGTTAGGACTCCGATTCTCGCCCTCTTTCTTTCAGATTGTCCATCAATGCGAGTTCTGAAGTATTGACTTCTTGAAGGACGATGCGAAGTTGATTTATGAGTTGAGTTTAGGGGGTAGGATTTGTCGATAACTGACGGGGAGGGTTAGGTTGAGGTTAGGAGGGACTACTGAGGTGTAATTTTTGGGCAAAAATATGCAGAGACATTTCCAATTTCCATCTTGACAATTTGATCAGTCATCCACCTGCAGCACCTGACCGCACAAAATTAATGAATAATTGTTTTAAAGAACTGCCTGATGGTGAGTTCCCAGAGAATTTTCTATGGTTGCAAGCAACTTGGATTTTTCTTGCGTTGAAATGTTTTGCTTGCAAATGGTCTCGGGTTATGCATGCAGGTTACATTTTGGGTTGGACCCCTTTAGCATTTTGAAAAAGTCACCTCTCAAGCCATTCATTCCTATCTGTTTGGGAGGCTGATTCATATTTCTGGAATTGTTACAAATAATTCAGATCCCACCCATTCAGCCTCATCTTGAGCAAGTATAGGTAGGAAGTGAGTTGAACGTTTTCAGAATGCTGTTGCCATTCCTGGATTTGAAAAATGGTTGATCATATATCTCCAAATTCCGATATTGCTTCCTTGTCAAACATTTCCTGTTATTGGTGAATCCCTTTTGAACTTGAACAACATCATCTCCAGATTCCATAAATTAACACGGAGACACCTCTATGCACCTTGTCCAGGTGACCCTGTGGTAAAATTGCGTGTCTGAACCCAGAAAGTTGTTTTGCTAATGTATAATTTGTATTTTGTCCTGCTATCCAGATGTCTACCTGCAAGATCCACATGAAGTATTTGAATTCATTCTGTCCCTGATTTCACAAGCCAGAAGAAGAAAGAGTACAGATTCTAACATATCTCTCAACAGCATCTACCATGCTCTCAATCGGAGCGCACTGTATTTGATATCACGGAACACTAGTTCAATAAAGAACCAGATGTCTGTTCTGGATGCTCTTCATAAACTTGCTGCTAATAGGTATGTTCACATTAAAGTCCTACAACCATGGGACGAACCCTAAGTGTGAGTAAGACTTTAAGAGTGATGGTTGGGTATGGAGAAATGCGATGCGGGTTGGGTATGGGCACTTAAAAGTACTTTGATAGGGTGCAACCATCATGTAAAGATATTAAGATACACTCAATTACGAAGTTGGAAATAAGTACATGCCAAGTGCTGAAAATTGCAACAAGCAACTCCTAAGATGAAGTCCAAAGCGAGGGAACACCTGGGATGTTCACGTCATGTGTGGGGGTGCCACATTTTGAGCAATATGGATTTTCGATATGATCCTGCTCGCGAAAAAGGTTTTTGGATTTGTTTGACGTAATTTTTAGCACAAATTTAATGAAATTCCCAGGTTTGTTTCACATTGTTGGCTTGAATTCATCAGTCCTAAATGGTCTCGAAAGTGGTATTTTATTTTGGTTTTACTTCTGGTTGTACTTCTTTAGTCATTTGGCTGGTGAATCTGCAACTCTCCATCTCCATTTTTACTCAGAAATTGCATGCATTTCCTCCTTGCCGAGCATGCCATCGGGTTCGTTTTTCTTTATCTTCATTTTTTATTCTCGTATCTTTCTGTTTCGACAATTTATGTCGATTTCAAGTAGATATTTTGCTTTGTTATCTGATTTCCTGATTTCAGATCTGTGATATTTAGTTCTTCCAACACAGAGCTGGAGTTTGTTGGTTGTCTGACTTATTGTCTGCTTCAGTTGACAGCAAATGTCGCAGTTCCGTAAGTTTGTCTGTGGCCCTTTTAAATCCAATCTTAGCACATTCTTGGGGTGAGAAAATCATTTCTGGAAATGCCCTGAAACTTTGTCTGAAAAAAAGTCAAACTAAATATTTTTTGACATTCTTTGAAACAATTATTTGCAATTTAACAAACAATGTAAGCAGGCATGATAATCTGACGTCCGTTCTTCAATGCCATGCTTCTACTGCAAGCAAATTGTCATTGCTCGTCAAAGACAAATACGTGGATTGTAACTCGTTCAATTTTCTTCACAAACATTCATAGACTGTACCCAGATTTTTCGTTTTTACCGTTTTGTTCTAGTTTAATTTTTCTTAAGAAATTGGCTGTGCACCATGAAAGGTGTTCAGGCAGCATAACAAGAGACTGCCTTTTCTTTTTACTGGCCACTACCGATACTTCTCGTCTCTCCGTTAATCAGTTCATTGCCCACAAGAGCCATGCTGTCTTGTATGAATTACGACTGCAATTCGAAATTGGCTGTTTTGTAATTAAAAGACCCAGTGAATGGTCAGTCTGGGCCTCTGGAGCAATGTGGTCGCATTTTTAATGGCTCTTGATCCTTTAAGAAGGTTGAACTTGGCAAATTAGGACCCTTTATTTTTACCCAGAACTAGCAATTGGGTTGGATATTTGTGGCACAGAATGCCCTCCCGAACGCGGGGCTCGGAACGTTTTTAGAAACGCTTGGGATTTAAGAGTACTTGTTCAACATAATTTAATTGAGTGGAACAGTTTCGCATTAAAACTTCTGTTGATGTTAATTTGTTAACACCTGCTGTTGACAATTAAATTTCTGGTGGAAAATTTTTGTGTTGAAGTGAAATGATACAGTGCATTTTGCACCAAAATGGAACGTTTTGATGCGAAAGGGGTTGAAAAATGCTGATAAATTAGCGAAACTAAACTTGTAAAACTATGCGATTGTGAAAAAAAATTGCAAGTTAAATTTGTGCTTCTTTCAGCCTTGACGTGAATTGTCAAAGCAAGTGGCACTGTGCTTCAACGTTGGAATCAACTGACGATATCAATGCCAAACAGGGACAGAACCTCATGACAGTGGCAGCTAAACGAGTTTGGGAGGAGTTTTATCTCTACAAGAAAACATCTATCGAAGAGGTATTTTTGTTGGTTTTGATCTGGAGGTTTTATGGTTGAAGTTGGGGAATTGGATATACTTGGGGATCTTTTGGAGACACACACACGGGGACATTTTGAAATGGGGATTGACTTGAGATCTAATCATTACCATGCTAACTTTTTTTTTAATTTGAATTGATGATTTTTTGGAGTATTTCTCAATCACATAAAATTTGCTAATTGAGTCCGCTGATGTAGCCAATTGTTTCATGATGAAGAACTGTTTGATTGGGTTTTTAGCTTTTCAACAGCACCCATTCAATGCCTCTTTGTGACAGAATTCCTCAGATTTTAACTAACAATCAGTGATCATTCTCTATTCACTGACAATTCATGGCACCTTCTTCCCCAGTGCAATGAGTTTTTTGGCATATCTGAACACTGCTAAATCATCTCTGCGTGACCTGCTTCTGATCATGGTATGAAAATGAATCAGGAGGTATGGCAGCGCAGCCATAATCCAATGGAAATTAAAAATAATACGAGGGCTGATCAATAAAGACTGAGACTCCTCGATTCATTTATTGGGTTCAACTCCAACATCGGCTTGGTCATGATTATTCTCGAGGTACATCCCTTCTGAGTAGATTCATGTGTCCCAGTGCCTCCGCCCATTCTTGGAACACATGTTGCAATCCATTCTTGGCCACTGTCTTCAAAAGCCCCTCCCCAGCCTTAAACGCTTCAATATACGACTGAAAACTTTGGAAACTTTCCTCATCTCAGGTCATTTTTCATTATGGGGAAGAGAAAGAAGTTACAGAAGTCACAGGTGGACTGTGGGAAGGATGAGGTATGCGCTCGAGTTCCTTTTTTTGGCTAAAACCATTGGACAAAAAATTGGGACACGCATATGGGCATTGTCATGATAACGAATCCAATGGTTTGGATGGGGCTGGGGTGCAGTAAGTGACTCAAAATTTCATGGGTGCCACCAATACTCATGTTTAAATGTTGAACCAATTTTCTAATGGTCACTCCAGATCCTGGTGCACAATGACTGCAGCAGTATTAATGTCGACTTCGATGGTCGTTGTTTTTGGCACACCATCCGGCCACCCTGTCTCTCAAAACTTTCCCCACTGCCTCGAAGTCCAGCAAAACACAGTGGAATGAGTCAACTTCATCCCTGTATTCTTCCGGGAGAAGATGCAAAGTTTTTCCGATGCTGTTTTGTTCAAATGGCAAAACAACTTCAACGCAGCACGCTGTTCATCCTGCAAAATCATGTCTGAAGCTGGAGGGGGGAAACAACCACCCTCAAGAACAAACGTCATAAAAAAGAGGATAGGTGTCGGAAATTAACAAATTTTTGCACAAACGTAGCTGAAGGGTCGATACTTCATCCCACAAAATGGGATGGCTGAGAAGCTTGTGGGAGCCCAGCAACAGCACCAGTCTCAGTCTTTCTTGATCAGCCTACGTATTGTCTCTTCCAGGTGTTCAAGGTGTCTATTCCATCGGCATCCAACCAACTGCCCGATCTCCATGCATACCGGCACTTGTTGATCGATGCTTCCACTAAGATGTGGCTGAATTTCCTTGAGGCCGAGAAGAAGGCTTCCTCACGACTGCAGTGGGAATTGTCAAATCAGATACAATCGGTGAGTGCTGTGGTGTTTACTGGAAGTTACTGTCTATTTCTCTTTTCGGACACCCCCGTAACCGATCAACTTTGCTGTATGGCTATAACTGAGTTAGTTCTGAAGTCATATCATTACAATCACCAGACGATTTTGCATACGAGCCCGGCTGGCGTTTCGGTGGCATCCCATTCTCTGATTGAGAAGCCAACTCCTCATGTCAACGGAGAGTGGGATACCTCCGAAACGTCAGCCATGCTCATATTACGCAAGCACAAAATTGGCAACAAATGACACAGTGAGTTTTTTTATCCAAGTTCATCCCAACGATGGCAAACTTATGAACTCATATGCTCGGAAGAGCTTTGGCTTGAATGTATGTTGTTGGTCATCATGGCCGGCTCTTTTTTTCTCCACCAACAAATTTTTAAAACACTTTGCATTTCATTTGCAGAAAATTCAACGTGTGACAGGCGGACTAACACGTCTTGCAAGCAGAAGCAGAGTCAAACGTGATGACACGACAAAAATCAAACATGCCAACGTGTCAATGACTGAAATGCAGCTCAGTCTCTTCTGCCACATTCAAATGATCAAGGACTTGATTGAAATGCAACGGAAACAAAGGATACAGGTATGTTGAGGACACAGGATGCTCTTCTCGTAGGGTGTCTCCCTTGAAGTGTAACTGCCATCACTTGTATGAACAGCGTGGTTTTACACATACGGCCGTATGCACCAAAGCTACTAACCCAAACCCTATGCTTGAAAAAAGTCAATTCCATGTTCAGATGCACCTTTCTCAACGATGGAAAAGGAATACTGTTGTGCATAGAAATCAAATTTTCCAACAGAATTCTCACATAAAATTTTTATGTGCAGAAATCTGTTGGAAAATTTGATTTCTATGCAAAACAGTGCCTATTCGTTTTCATCATTGAGAAAGGTGCACCTAAACATGGAATTGACTTTTTTCAAGCTTGGGGTTAGGTTTAGTGGCTTTGGTGCATACGGCCGATAGTTTCATCATTCTTGTTGACTAAAATCTCTGGGTGACATTTGTGATTCGGTATGCATGCATTAATTCTGAGGTTTCTTTGCAGCATGATGCGTAGCTCACCATTTTACCAGGCATTATTCTTGGAACGTAATACAGCTCCCAAACACCAGGTCCATATCTCAACTGGGCAAAATGCTCAAACTTCATGTGGGTGCAGGTATACAGAAATGGACTCAAATTTCTCTTGGACAACGATTCTGTTCATTTATCATTCACCAGTATTCGATGGGAATTAATCGGTAATCGGGAGCTGAGTGTCGGATCCTCTTATGTCCAATTTCCTAAGGCCCTTTCACATCCTTGACTGCCAATCCACACATCGACAGCACGATAAGCAGGACATGCTGCAAAGGTAAGACTTGTGCTAGAGCAGACATATAAAATCGACTTCTTTGCCAGCGACTTTATGCCATTTTCCCCTCCTCCTCGGTTTTCCCATATTTTTCAGTATCATTCAATTGCATTCCAATTGAAGTCTTCCGGTTTTTCCCTTCTCCCCTCCACAGAATAGCCAACATATGAGCCGCTACTTGCTTGAGGAGTGGAGTCAATTTGAGAATGAGCTTCTCAGAGAAAGAGGTGTTTGGGGGCCAACATTCAAAAAGGAGTAAGTCAGATTTTTTGAAAGTAAGAGCTGAGTTTTTAAGTTTCTAACTGTGGCTGTTTTTAACCTGGACTTTAGGTACTTTATACCCATATCTAGAGCACTCTGAAAATGGTGAAAAGGAATTGTCACCACCAAAACGAAATCAGCCATTTCAACCATATTTTGTGATTTCTTTATCATTTCAGTCAACTGAAAGGCAATTCTGGCAATTGTGAGTTGGCGATTTTCCATGAAATATGAAAATTTCCACGAAATTCATTGATTTCCACGAAATATCTCCTTTTTTCACGATACACATGCGAAAATGTCGTGTTTTTCCTTTTTTAATTAAGTGGCAAGAATAGTGCACAAAACCATTTAAAAAATAAAGCTTTCTTTTGCTCTTATTTCAGTCTCTTCTTCAGTTTAGTTACATCATTTTCCTGATGTTTTGTTCCTGCAAAATTCAAAGCAATCACATTGTAAAAATGCCTGAAAATACATTTTTGACAGGTTCTAGCCTTTTTATTTCCACCGCCAAATAACGAAATTTCTGGACTTTTGAGTGAAATTTTCCAAAAATTATCAACATTTTCAACGTGCTCTACTGGGTGCTGTGGTCTCTATCCTGTTTGATCTGTTTTGCTTCTCCAGGGCTTTCCCAATGTAGACAGCCGATGTCCAGGCACTGACATGACAAATTCTTTGTGGCAGAGATTGGGACGCTTGTTGATTTGTTTTTGTAAAGTTAGTTTCAATGAGAAGTATGTGTGGGGAAATTAATGCCTGCATCAATCTCATGTTTCTTGATAGAAAAATGTCCAGGTGTGCCTCCATGACAACCCCCTCCATACCCCAGGGAAATTCCATCTTTGGAATGACATCTTTAACTGCCAATTTATGGTTGTAATCTGCTGTCGGTGGACTCACAAATTGGCAGGTGGTCTGACTTCACAGGGTTGTGTTTAAGCTGAACACACATTGATTATTCCCTATCCCTTCTTCGTAGTATTTTAAATGTGTAAAAATGACAAATGTTGATGTGCTCCCAATATTGGATGTCATGGGAAGCTTTGGACAAGGAATGAAGGAACCTCATTACGTAGGTTGTACCAGAATTAATGGAAGTTGGCATTATCTTGGTATTCTGCATACAATTTCGGCAAATTTTGGTTTGCTTAAATACATACATCTATGGTGGACATCTGTGCCAAAGGACAACTTTATCAGCCTGATACTCAGTAAAGAGATGCTTGAATTCAATGTGTTTTGTACTCTGAAGAAAAAACAAGGACTTTTCAAAGGTGGAAAAACAATTCAATGGCAAATATCTCGAAGATTATGCAACTCAAAATCCTGCCATTTTGGAGGCAGTATATGGTGGACAGTGTCGCTCATTTTCCACAGGTGTTTGAAGAATTCAACAATTTTCCTGTGTTACAGGGTGGTTCAAAAATGACCCTCACCTCACAAGCTAAAAGTCAGGTTGTGAACGAGCGAAAAATGGGTGGTGCACAGAGGCAGTGGAAGATGACGACAGAACAACTGCAGCTGATTCAACCCAAAACACCCGACTGTCTACTGGCTTGATCGGAAGCATTCTTGGTTGAAAGGAATTTTCTAAAATCCGTATCAGAATGGCTCAGTCGGCTCGCAGAATCCATGAAAAAAAGACCCCAATGAAAATATTGCCATCATAAAATCCAGAAATTTTGGGATACCCCGCAGAAGGGGAAAGATGGTTCTCACAAGACATTAACAGGGACACCTCACCTCGGCTTGTACAACTCTCGCCTTTTTACAAAAATCAAATGGGCAATGTCAGGACTGCAATTTTCCTCTGTCCGGCTCTGGTCAAAAGCACAAATTCAGAGGCAAAAAAGAGCCCACTTTGGAACAACGTGGAACATCTGATTGTTGCATGAGAAGGGTGGAAATTTGCATCGATGTTAAGGAAGAATGCCTCCATTGATTTCTGGAGGTGAAATTGATTAAAGTTGTGCCCAAGGCATTTGAGGATGCAACTTCCATTAATTATGGTACAGCCCACGTAATTCAACCTTATGTGGCCAGGATGGCTAATGAAAGTGCAGCACAAAGCCTCAGAAAAGCTATAAATTACATAAAAATATTTAATTGGCAAGAGTTTTGCCTTGTTTATGATGTGCATCAAAATGTCTTGAGGCCGCGGAAGTATTGCGCCTCGGTGTTCAACTTTCAACTATTCCATTCAAACATTTCAGCATGAACATGAACAAGCATGTTTCTTTTTCCAGGTTGGATAAATCGATGCTTGACATGACAGAGGGGTATTCCAGAATGAGGAAGAAGTTGGTGAAAAATAACATGTTTTATGTCGACTATCCTTACAGACCTGAACTGGAGAACCCTGAAAATGTAAGAAAGCAGTGGTCACATTATTTTGCCATTGCTTTGTTTCTTTTGCGAGTTTCTTGCTTCTTTGTGAGTTATGCCCAGTTTCTTCGTCTCAAATTAAATTTGTAATCTGAGATTAAGAGGAGATAATCCAAGATTAACTCTATGTTTCGTTTCTTCGTTTTTACATAATGTTAATCGGTGATTAAATTGCGAGGTTAAAGTTGAGATTAGAAACTAATCAGAGATTGTGAATTTAGTTTTTTCGACTAGGGTTATCTTCCAATCGTTGATTAAACTCGGATTATCTGGTTAAAAAGTTAATTCTCCGATTTCGGCGGTTTAAGCCCGTGCGACTGTCTAGGAATGCAAGTTTTGCACTAAAAATGGGGATAAAATCTTTTTGGCATATAACGTTCAATCCCATTTTGGAGTAATACAGGGTAGCCCAAAAGTCCCTGGCCATAGGAAAAACTCAAATTTATCATTTTTGTCATATTTTGTGATCTGAAACTTTTTCTGACTCTGACATCGGATGTCAATGCTTTGTTCGGAAATTTTAGCACCGAATAAATTGGTGTCATCCGTGGTGGGAATTAGAAAAAGTCACAAATCACAAAATTTGATAAACAGTTAATTTAATTTTTTTATATGGCCAAAATCGTTGGGCATCCCTGAATATGCGCATGTTGTTCCGATTACATCTTGTCATCCGTGGTTAGAGCAAGAACGAGTTTTAGATCACAAGATTTGATAAAAACATCAAATTTACATTTTTCCTATGGCCAGAGACTTTTGGGCTACCCTGTATAAGTTACCTTTTGGGCCTATGTTTGTGTGAAGCAGGTACAAGTTATTTATACGAGTATCTTTGTAATCCAATGTAGGCTATTTGACTTTCTGCAACATGTTATTGAAAATTGAAACAAATGAAATGAAATGTGGAAAGTGAATCAAATTGCTGAAACGGAAATGTTTTCAAAAGCATTTTTATCTGACACGCGATCAAAATAATAATGCAATCAAAATAGGAAAGAGAAACGAGCTCCGCGAAATCTGATCGAGGCTATTGGTTGGTCTTTTCTAATCTTTTGGTTGGTCACCCTTGCCCCTGCACATTGTTTAGCAAGTTAGAGTTTATTGGGGTATCTCAACGTTTTCCTGCAGGAACGTCCTCGCGTTCTCGTATACCTTCCAGGAAATAGATCCGACTTCTAACATTAAGGTTCGGAATACCTGCCGACCGCCGCACATGCCGCCTCCGTCGCCTCATTTTTTCGACCCGCCGCCTCGGTTCCTTCATCCGCTGCCTCCTAAATATGAGTAAATGAGGCGGCGGAGATAGCGGAGCGGCGGACAAACGTCAAGCTGACAGTGGACAACCAAAACCACCCAAACCGGCAACCAAATGAACCATAACCGCCAACCGGCAATCCAAACCCCAATTTCGCAGATGTTTTGTTGTTTAACATGCGGTACGAAACCAAAAACTTGAACTTCTTGCAGTTCTTGTCCCCAACTTCTTTGCTTGCTGGTTTGGGAAAAGTTTGGGTGGATGCTGATTTAGTCAGGTAATGGCGCATTCAGCCGGCCTGTTGCGTTCCGAAGTGTACCTGTCCGTTTACGCCTTTTCACTGCAGAAAAGTTTGTTTGTTGTCTTTTTTTTTTTTTTTGTTTCCATCGCCGAACCTGCTGGTTTGAGAACATTGCCGTGCTGTTTTGCCACTTCCCGCGGGTGGGGCAGGTGGATTAATGGTTGTTTTGAAGTTTGACCATATCTACAGTGAAGAAAAATAAAAGTGCAGAAGCCCAGAAAGTGATAGCTAATGCTAAGCCAGCGATTCACGTCGAAAACAACTGTCGAAATCCCAACCAGACCTAACCTAACCCTTAACACAAACGAACAGAAAAATCAAAGGTCCGGCCTCCGCCCTATTTCTTTTGGAGGGCCCAGGGCTCAAAAATTTAGGGGGAGGCGGGGGAAAAAGAACCGGGAGGCGGCGGGGTCGGAAAAAATGAAAAAATGGCCGGGGAAGGCAACGGTTTCGGCAGGTTATTCCAAATGTTAAAATTTTAATTTTGGGAAACTTTTTTTGACCATTAATTGGTGGGGGGCCGGTTTTCGAAAAAAGTTTAAAATTTATAAAGCGTTGAAGCCAAAATTCCGGATTTGCTTGGTTTCAAACCGTTCCAACTCGCAAGGGAGTTTAATTTGAACGAAAACTGGGTTTTAATGGTTTACCCCAATTAAAATGGTTGGTTTCCCCGGGAGGGGCCCGGATTAAATCCGAAAATTAAAAATTTCTAAACCTCGGTTTACTAATCCGGGCACCTTTCCCGGAAGGAAAAAGTAAAAATTTCCGGGTTAAATTGACGTTTCTTTTTCTCTGCAAATTTCAAGAAATTCCTCCAGGTTTAAACCGGGAGGGTTTTTAATTAAGGGAGAGAAGGAAATGGGGAATTAAATGGTTTTTAAAAGTAAAACTGGGTTTCGGTTGGGGGAAAGTGGGGGGATTAGGGTTTCCGGGAAATGGAAAAAATTTTGGGACAACCGGTTTAGGGCTAATCCGGGGGCATTTCCCGGGGTTGGGAATGGAAGATTTTGGGGGTTAAATTGGTTTTTTTTGCAAATTTCAAGGAAAATCGGGGGGGATTAAAAGGGGAAGGGGTTGAATTTGGGTTCCGGACCGGTGCTGGACAGCTACAGTTATTGTAAAAAATGAATGGCAATGTTCCGATTCCCCACACCACATTTCTGCAGCCATATTCTGTGTTATTGCAATCCAAATTCCAATTTTTTTGCATTTGGCATCTGCAAGAGCTATTGTTATCTTGATTCTGGAGGCTGTAGGCCTAATCCTGATAGTGCTTCAACTTGAGTCCCATTTCCAAGGCTAAGTGTTTTTGTAGGCTATAACAATCAGCACTCCATGAATGTGCTTTTCCGTTGTAACCTACAATTTCTGCACATGCACCACGAACGGTATAATCACAAGGAAACGACATTATGAAAAGTGGGTTCCGTTTCGTTACTCACAAGGAATAACTTGACGTTTCGGTCCCTCAGACTATGACCTTCCTCAAGCGATTAAGGTATCACACGATACCTACATCGCTTGAGGAAGGTCCACGTTTGAGGGACCGAAATGTTGCCAAGTTATTCCTTGTGAGTTACGAAATGGAACCTGCTTTTTACATGTCTTTTCCTTGTGAAGCTGTATGAGTCTGTGAAGTGATATTAAATTTGTGGCCGATTCCCGTTCATTTGATAACAAATTAACATCTATGACGCTTCTTCAGCAAGGCAACAACTCATTTCCTCAGATCGCATGTTCAAACCAAGCATTCAAAGCAACGTTAGATCAGAAAAACAAGTCGCAATTTGAAACTCTGATATGTGAGGAAGCCAAATGTGGTGGTTTGTTGAAATGTCAGATTTTGTGTTCCATCAAACGGACAGACATAGGCCACTTACATGCTCATAAATTATCACTTATTGTAATGAATTACCTTTACTGGCACACGTGCTTTTATCGTTAAAACAATGATTACAATTACTCTTCCAGAGGCATCTGAAATACAAGGTAGCGACCAGCCATGACAGCAAGCGTCATCATTTACTCCAAAAATCAGGACCTTTACTAGAAAGGGATCATGAGGACAGTGTGCTTGAAACAACTGCTGATCCATTGATATCAGTCTCCTCTGCACAAGAACAGAATCAGGCTTCAGACGATATTGCTGAAAATGGAGATATCAACAGAGGTTCGTTGTTAGTTCCTGCTCACAAGACCATTGATGTAAACCATCGTTGTGGTACTTGGTGTTATCACATGCGGAATAATGAAGAAAAAAACAGACGAACTTGGATCGATTTTGACAATCACAATGTCGACACCATCAGCAAAAAAATGATGTGGTATTTTTCTGAACACTTATGTTCTAGATGTGTCGTCTGCAGGGTGGCACATCTGATTTTCTTTCAATCAAATCTGCAAGATATGGTTCTGTCAGAGGATCAAAATCTGACTCCTTGAACCAGACCTTACACATGGACTACCAGCCCTTTAACAAAGTAGACATAAACATGGAAACTTTTGAGCCACTCTGGATTGCATATGGTGAAATCAACTATATTTTTCTTGCTCCGTATAGACTTTCAGGGCCTAGTGAAAGCATCAAAGAGGACAGCATCAACGAGTGAATTTGATGAAGAAAATGAAGGTTTTGAGAGCATTGATCCAATGGTTGTCGAACATCAGGGTGCTGATTCGAACATCCAAAATGAGCAGGAACAGCAACAGGGCCCAACCGACAATCAAACCCTGGTCAGACTACTCGAGGAGGGAGAGAAAGTATGCATTCTTTTTTCGACATGATTAATGATTTTTAAGCTGTTCAGTTTCATATTTGCAAGTCACTTCTGATTTTCGGAGCAATTTTAAAATTTCGAAGGGGGGAGTTTACGCTCGGGCTATCGAAGACAACGCGGCAGCCAATCAGCGTTTGAGATTCAAAGCAGCTGCTGATAGTCCGGATATTGTCTCTATTTGCCCTGTCCTCGTCGGAAGAGGCGGATTTTGCAATTTGCTGCCCCGAGGTTAGAATACTTTTGCCACTCAGGGCATCGGAGCCCAAATTCGTTGGTGGCAAGTTGCTGACTGCACCACGGCCCAAGCCTGAGGGTGGGAGTCACCCGATGGGGATTCAAGGGATCGGCTCCTGGTGAGATGGAGCCTCTGGAGGGGGCGATGCCCCCAGCAAAGACAGAAGACAAAGATATACGCCAAAAATTGCATCCTGAAAACCACTCTTACGGCTAACAGAGTGCCAAATTTGGACAATCATGGTTGCACTTGTGACCCAGTCCAAGCACTAAGCCTGCCGTCAGGGGGTGCACAGGGTGTCTACCAACCTGGAATAGTCGGGGAATTTTGCCAGAGCCACGGAAAACCTAGAAAACTCGGGGAATTTTGAGAAAGACCCTGGAATTTTTAAAATTCCTGAACTTTCCGATGATGTTTGAATGAGAAAAACTAAAAAATTTAAAAATTCGAAATGGATTGGAGCAGGTGCAGGGGAGGATGGAGCTTGCTATTCACAACAGAGAATTATGGACAACAAGAAGCCTTGGAAAAAAAACGAAAGAATGCATCAAATAAGAATGCGAAATTACCATTTTTACCGAATAATGAATGCCCGTATTGAAAACCCTGGAATTTTTGAAAAGTTTCCCTGGAAAACTCAGGGAATTTTGTTTTTCTAAATTGGTAGACACCCTGGTGCAAAATGACAAAATATTTTGTTTTGGCCTGCATTTTTCTTTGGAATTTTAACGCCTCCAATATTTTGCCGCCCGAGGCCTAGGGTGGCCTTGCCTGTAATCCGCCCCTGCACGTCTATGTTAAGAGAATGTTTGAATATTCTGTCAAAAAAGTCACCTCGGGTTGATCCAGTTCAATTTCTGAAGGAGGTGTGGTTGGTACATTGGCTTTATTTTGTTCAACTTTGCAGATCAGCCACATGTTCCGTTGTGTCAGAATTCAAGGTCTCGACACATGTGAGGGTCTGCTGCTGTTTGGGAAGGAGCACCTCTACGTCATCGATGGTTTCACAATTCTAAAATGCCGGGAGATACGTGACATTGATTCCATCCCAGAGGACCAACACGACCCAATCATACCGAACACTGGAAATCCCAAGTGTGCCAGGAACATGAGGGAATGTTCGAAATTTCCTTACGAAGACATACGGTAGGTGATACTGGCTATGATTTCTGGAAAATGAGGCCATTCTTGTTGCGACAATAATTATTTTATTTTGCCTAACATTGCAATCCCTTGTCTTCGAACTTCACTCTTCTTTCTTTGTTTTCGCTCTTTGGTTCCTTTTCCTGTTTGGTCCACCATATAGTGGAACTCTTTTTGGCCTAACATTATGGAACTTTTTTGACCTACCATATGCAACTCTTTTGGCCTAGCATAT